>LNAC01000234.1:350523-367125 GCA_002007465.1 Ailurus styani
AGAGCCCGATGCGGGCCTCGATCCCAGGACCCTGAGATCATGACCTGAGCCGAAAGCAGAGGCTTTAACCCACTGAGCCACCCAGGCGCCCTAAATAAAATCTTTTTAAAAAATAGATAAAAAATCATAAAAAAAGAAAAATGAAGGCAGAATTTAAACATACTTTTCATAAAATCATGTACTCTCCTTAGAATTTTAAAAATCTGTAGGTCATCTCAGTGGGCCAGCCCCAAATTTCTTAAGCCAAGTAACTGCTGAAAATGTTGGGCAACTTCAAGGATAGAGCCTGGTGGATTTACAGTCAGAAACCTTACTTCAGCTCAGTAGTTTCATAAATACTATATATGCATACATATGTATGTAAGCATATGTATGCAGTTTTTTATTACAAATGTAATAGGGAAAAAATCAAACATGGAAAAATAGAGTATGGGAACTGAAAATCAGTACCATAGTTTTGAATGTTTGTATGTCCCCCCCACCCAAACTGCCTCAAATTCATATGTTGAAACCTAATCCCCAGTGTGATAGAATTTGGAAATGAGGCCTTTGGGAGGTGATTAGTGACATGGGAAACAAAGGCAGAAAAAAAATTATTAAATTTCCTTACAACCTACAGCCCATTGAAAAGTCCTTGAAACAGGTAGAGTGACATTCCTCTGGGAGCTCAGTTGCCTCCATGTTAATACTTTGCTAAGGGCAAAAGGCAATCCTAGCCCAACTCCCCCTACCCCTGGATCCTGTAAGTCTACTTTAACATATAAAAATTACTTCGGAAATTTCCTTTATCCAAGATACATGTTGGCAATCACCACCCCCCTCCCAGCATATGGCCCACCAATAGCCATCTAAGGGTCTCATGACTAAGATTTTATTAGACAGTAATAAATGACTTTTTCCCAACAATAGCTAGCCCTCTTAAAGTCCTGGAAACCTTGCTTCCAAAATACCTCAAAGACTTATGCTATCCCTAAGCCCCTCCCAACTTGAAAGTATATAATCGGCCTCTCCTCATGACCCAGTACAGCTCTTTCTGCCCACAGGTTCTGACCCATGCTTTTAATAAAACCATCTTTTTGCACCGAAGAGGTCTCGAGAATTCTTTCTTGGCTGTTGGCTTCAAAACCCAACATTCCTTCCTACATCAATTGGGTCACGAATGGTAGTCCCAGAGAAATCCTTTGCCCCTTCTGTCAAAGGACAACACAGGGAGAAAGTGGCCGTCTGTGAGCTGGGAAACAGGCTCTCACCAGACACCAAATCTGCCGCTGCCTTTCTCTCAGACTTCCCTGCTCCCAGAACTGTGAGAAATGAATTCTTTTTGTTTATAAGCCACTCAGTCTATAATATTTTGTTATAGCAATTTTAACACCCCATAATCACATTGGTCAGTGCAAGGCTCCTCTTTTGGTGTTACTGGTTTTACTCATCCCTTCACTTCCAATCCTGTTTTCCTCCCCCAACAAGAACCCACTCCCATGTAATTAACTGGAGCTTCTTCCCCGATACTTCCCTACATTTATCGAGGTAAAAAGTACAGAATACTTGTTAAGACTCTGGAGCCAGACTTCCTGAATACAATCCCAGCTCTGCCACTACCAGCTGTGTGACTGGGGGCAAGTTACCTAGCCTAGGTTATGTAGCTCAGTTATGTCATCTAAAAAATGAAGAAAAAAGTAGTACTTTTGTCATAGGATTGTTATGAATATTAAATGAACTAATATTTATTAAGTGCTAAGAACAGTGTCTAGCACATAGTGGGTGCTGTGTAGGTGCTAAATGAATGTCAAATAAATGTGCATCATTGGAAAACATAACTGATATTCAGCTTATTTCTCTCAATATTATTTTTTTATCAACCATATCATTATATATAAGTCTAACTACATGCCACATTTTACCTGCCCAACCTTAACATTTGTAGGGTCTAAGACAAAAGACCCGGGAGGCCTATACACCATATATCTAAATATTTTAAAAAGCATAAATGAAGATAACACTATAAAATTATTCTTTCTCTGAAGAATATTACTTCATAAGCACAAAATAGAAACATAGCTGTACAACTCTTTTTTATATGACTTACAATTGGCAAAAACACCCAAAAGGACTAAATTTAATTCTTTTTGCACATGTCTGGTTATTCTGTTGATGGACTGGTGACATCTGGATGAGAATAATGACATATGTAATTTTAAAATAAGGTATTTATTCCAAAACTTTTTCTTGCCTTTATTTCATTAAAATCATTATATTATAATAATCAAAATTTCCCCCTATTTTGTTTTCTACTGGCAGTAATCCCAACTTAAACTTTCTTGAGTGATTATAGTATTTATATTTTTTTATTAATTTGGAGAAATCTCACTCAGGCCATACTCAGATTCAAAAATAAACCATGAGGGGTGTCTGGGTGGTTCAGTTGGTTAAGAGTCTGACTCTTGATTTCTGCCCAGGTAATGACCTCAGTCAGGGTCGTGAAATCGAGCCCCACGTCGGGCTCCACACTGGGCATGGAGCCTACTTGAGATTCTGTGCCTCTCCCTCTGCCTCTCCCACCTTCCTGCTCATGCTTGCTCTTTTGCTGTCTTTAAAAAAAAAAAAAAAGAACCATTAATTTTTAAACTTTTATGTTGAAATACAACTTATATACAGCAAAGTGCACAAATCTTAAGTATGTAACTCAATACCTTTTTACATGCTTATACTCATGTAACCACCACCCAGATCAAGAAATAGATCAGCCCCTCAGAAGGCTCCCTGGGGCCCCTTTCAGTCTGTACCCTCACAAATTGATCACTATTCTTATTGATGTGGGAAACAAAGGCAAAAGAAAAAATTAAATTTCCTTACTATTTTTTTTTTTTTGGAAACGTTTTCTTTTTTTTTTTTTTTTAGTTTTTTTTTTTTTTTTTCCCAGGGGGGGNAAGGAGGCAGAGAGGCAGGCAGAGAGAGAGAGGGGGAAGCAGGCTCCCCGCTGAGCAGGGAGCCCGATGCGGGCCTCGATCCCAGGACCCTGAGATCATGACCTGAGCCGAAAGCAGAGGCATTAACCCACTGAGCCACTCAGGCACCCTAAATTTCCTTACTATTTACAGCCCATTGACAAGCCCTTGAAACAGGTGGAGCGACCTTCCTCTGGGAGCTCAGCTGCCTCGATGATATTTGCTAAGAGCAAAAGGCAATCTTCATTTAACCCCCAGGTTCCTGTAAGTCTACTTTAACATACAAAAATTCCTTCGGAAATAGCCTTTAGACCGCCAAGATACATTTTGGCAATCATCCCCCAAGCATATGGTCCACTAATATACATCTGAAGCGTCTCATGACTAAGGTTTTATGAGACAGCAATAAATGACCTTTTCCCAAAAATAGCTAGCCCCCTCAGGATCCCAGACACCTTGCTTCAAAAATTCCTTACAGACTTTGGCTAACTAATCCCCTCCCAACTTGAAAGTATATAATCAGCCTGTCCTCATGACCCAGTGCAGCTCTTTCTGACCACAGGTCCCATCCCCATGCTTTAATAAAATCACCTGTTTGCACTGAAGATGTCTTAGGAATTTTTTTGGCGGTTTGCTCCAAACCCCAACATTTTTCTGCATCATTATCTCTATCCTTATATATCATGGTAATAAAATGATACCATCACATTGCAATATTATAATGCATATGATAAATTATTTTTATAACAGGAAATATTACAAATATTTTCATTTTACTAGTTTTCAGTTATATTGCCACTTCATTTCTTAAAACCATGTAAATCCTTAGAATATTTCAAAGTTCCTCTTTTAAAGTTTTCAATGTAATCACAAAGTAAACCAATGATACCACATATCAATTATATCACAAAGTAAACCAAAACAAGTATGCTAATCACTTTGCTCAAAATCTCTTCATTTGAGACTATATCTGAATCTATCATAGCCATAAAACATGCTCTATGGAAATTAGTTTGATGGTTATTTATACATGAGTCTTCTTCATAAAATTTATATAAAACCTTTTTGTTTCTTTGCTCTAATTGCCTTATATTTTATTTGAATGGCATTGTTGTTGAATATCTTTTGATTTTGAAAACTGTTTTCTCTACAACTAAAAAATTTATTATTTCCAAAAGTGAAACTTAGCTATGTAAGATTTTTTTGGTAAATTTTTGCTAAAATTAGTAATGAATAGTTTATAAATAATTATGACCAGTGAAACTTCAAAATAAATGTCATGTTCCTGCAAAGGCCACAGATTGCCCTTGGCTTGAAATCTTCTATTTTTTAAACTTTTCTATTTTTTAAGATTTTATTTATTTATCTGAGAGAGAGTGAGAGCATATATGAGCAGGGGGAAGGGTAGAGGGAGAAGAAGTTTCCCCTCTGAGCAGAGAACCTAATATAGGACTCCATCCCAGGACCCTGGGATCATGACCCGAGCCAAAGGCAAATGCTAAACTGACTGATTCACCCAGGCACCCTTTTTTAACTTTTCTAATGCATCTTATATCTTGTCTAAATTAAATCCAATTATTTTGACAAAATCTAATATTTTGACAAAATATTTTTCTCATGTGTTTCAAGAGTGACTTTGTATATGCTTCATCAAGATATTCAATGTTTGGGCAGATCCAGAATGTTGCATGCAATCTTTGGTTTGTTCCAAAGATTATCACTACTATTAACATGATTAAGACCAACAGATTCAAACAGAACTCACAAATGACTTCAGGAATATTTCTGGATTGGGCTAAGCTATGGTATGTGCACCTTATTTTAGCAGGACATTTATCATAGGCTTCATCATACATGGACCAGATCAATGACACAGACATATACCCCTAGTGCCACATGGCACATTTTTACATGGGATTTACTGGTAAAACATACACACAATCCCCTGAATTCCCATTACCCTATGACACAGGCCTGGTGTAGATATTCTCAATGCATCTTGGTCAAAGTCCCAGGGCCTGTGTAAGGCAATGGACAAGATCTTCCACAAACACTCAACAAGAAAGGACTCTGCCCTGTCCCTGTGTTATGTATTTATTAACTGGACTAAGGGAGTGTAGAGAAGATCTAGTTTCTCAAAGAAACAAGAGTATATCAAGGCATCTCAGGCCCAAGAAGAACACTAGGAGTGTGTAAACCAAAGGCTGAGTTCTTACACCCAGGGCCTTGGGAACAGTTTTGGAGACTCTCTATCTGCCAGGAACCCTGGCTTAGCCAACAGCTTAGTAGTTCCCCTGCAGACAGGGTCAATCCTGCTGAGCCAGCTCTCTAGTAAGCCACCGAACCAGAAAATGTGCCACTGGGGCCATCCGTACTTGTTTCTTTTTTTTTTTTTTTTTTTTTTTTTTTTTTTTTGCATTTTATTTATTTATCTGAGAGAGAGAGAGAGTATAAGCAGGGGGAATGGAAAAGGGAGAAGCAGGCTCTTCACTGCACAGGGAGCCCAATGTGGGGGCTTGATCCCAGGACCCTGGGATCATGACCTGAGCCAAAGGCAGATGCTTAGCTGACTGACCCATCCAGGTGTCCTTTTTTTTTTTTTTTTTGTAAGATTTATTTATTTATTTTTAGAGAGAGAAAGACAGAGTGTGAGATGGGAGAGAGGCAGAGGGAGATGGAAAGACAGAATCTCAAGCAGACTCCATACTGACCACAGAGACTGATGTGAGGCTCGATCTCAGGACTCTGAGATCATGATCTGAGCCAAAACCAAGACTTGGATACTTAAAGGACTGAGTCACCCAGGTGCCCCTCCTCATTCGTTTCTTAGCTAACTTACCTTCAGTAGTCTTTTGAATAAATGGTTAAAATTGACAATGTTTTCTCAGTTCGTCTCTTTAGCCAAAAGCCTGTACTTTTTTTTCTTTTACAACAAGGGTAATGCCAATGAAATATTCCTTAATTTTTCACTTCGTTTTCTTATGGTAGTTCAAAAGTAAGTGTGTGTGTATACATGTGTTTAATTATTCAACACGACTTTACAATCAAGTTGTATTTAAGTTTTATTTTGTATATGATCTCTTCTCTCATTTTATTGGTCATTAAGTTAATAATCTTATACTTCATTTTCCATCCTAGATAGTGATAATTATTTATCTGTCTTAAATAGTATTACTATTTCCACCCTAGATACTGATACTTATTTATGTCTTAAATAGCTTCAATTTTCAAAATCACTTATTCTGAATCTAGAAATGCTCTGCTGCTTTCTGTAAATGTTCTGCTGTTAAAATAAAATTACTTTAAGAGTGTTACAGTGGGGGTACCTGGGTGGCTCAGGTACCTCTGCCTTCGGCTCAAGTCATGATCTCAGAGTCCTGGGATTAAGCCCCAAGTCGGGCTTTGCGCTCAGCAGGGAGTCTGCTTTTCCCTCTCCCTTTCCCTCTGTGCTCTCTCTCTCTCTTTCTCTCTCTGTCTCAAATAAATAAATAAAATCTTAAAAAAAAAAAAGAGTATTACAATAATGTCCTGTCAGTGTTTATTTGTGTTGATAAACGCTATCATTGTTTGCTGATTATTCAGTCTTTTCTTTTCCCAGCACCATAAGAGCATGTGTGTGCCAGTGACATTTCCGTTCTTTTAATCAGAACCCTAAATATTTCTAGTCACGAATACTTTTGTTGGCCAAAGCTGACCTTGAAAATTGGTTGTTAGATGTGTAACAGCATAACAAAATACATGGCGTTTAAACTTAAAATATAAAATACAAATTCTATAGTTTTGTATTCCACTTGAAAGCATTTTGGTGTAAAGGAAATTACTAAATTTTTCCTGAGTGAAAATAAAAATTAAAATTACAATCATTCAGTTGAAACAGAAGAATGTGATGGTCAGTGCCAGGATCATTGCTCAACAAACATTGAAAACCTCAGGTTTCTCTTACTCATTCACCTGCTGATTTCATGTATAATTTTCAATTAATTCTAATTGCTTCAGTCAATTGCTAAACCTTAATCAGTAAAGAACGTGAAATTACAGAGATTTCATTTTACCCAGTCAAGTTATGTATTTGAAGAGAATAATTTTCATTGTATTGATCAATTATTAAATCTCCATTAAATCTGTAATCTATTCAAGAATCTTTTTTTCTCTATTCAAGAATCTTAAGTGAATCATTCTCAACAGAAGCCTGCTTGCTATCATTGTTTCCAACTTCTGAAAATTAAAGCAGACTGCTTCTTGTAAAGACTTCCTATTTTAGTGAATCTGGCTGGTTCTGTCAGCATGCTACTCTCAATCTCAGAGGGTTATGGGTTCAAACCCCACGATGGGCATGGAACTTACTTAAAAATTTTTTTAAAAAGTCTATTTCATTTCTTTTCAGCTTTTTTTTTCTTTTTTGAGCTCCACTTTTATATTTTCCATATCTGTGATGATACTGACTTGTATTTATTCTCAACAATCCAAATTAAAAAGTAATCTGTAATATACTCAGATTTTACACAACTTAAATATATTTCCACTTTAAAAGTTAAAATACAGGGGCACCTGGGTGGCTCAGTTAGTTAAGTGTCTGACTTCAGCTCAGGTCACGATCTTAGGGTCCTGGGATAGAGGAAACCCCACGTCATCTTTGACCCCAGCCATCAGCTCCTTGCTCAGCGAGGAGTCAGCTTCTCCCTTGCCCTTTCCCTCTGCCCCTCCCCCCACCCCGCTTGTGCTCTCTCTCTCTCTCTCTCAAATAAATAAATACAATCTTTTTTTAAAAAGTTAAAATAAGGCACCCGGGTGGCTCAGTTGGTTGAGCGACTGCCTTCAGCTCAGGTCATGATCCTGGAGTCCCAGGATCGGTCCCACATCAGGCTCCCAGCTCCATGGAGAGTCTGCTTCTTCCTCTGACCTTCTCCCCTCTCATGCTCTCTCTCTCTCATTCTCTCTCTCTCAAATAAATAAATAAAATCATTTTTTAAAAAAGTAAAATACATGTACAAGTAAAGATTAAAATGAAATCTCATATACTATTTTCAAAAAACTTTTTTCTTCTATAGTATCCAAAATTATTACATTAAAATGCAACATAAATCATAATAGATATGAGTAATCAGCCAAAATTGTTTAAATAAAGGTGAATTTTAAATTCAGTTTTCTGAAAATTTAACTAAACTTTTTATATATTTTCATGAAAGTAAAACTATTCCTAATTCTATCTTTCAGTGTCCAATTTAAAGCATCAGCTTTCCGTTTTAAGCACGTTATGTCTAACCCACACATACACATTTAGTAATATGAATTGTTCGTTATTGCAAAAGTTACTCAGCTGCTGTATTTATCTATCATAAACTGTTACTCAGGTCTAAGTTACTGCCCCTATGTTGCTTCATGTCCTTTGCTAAAAACAAAATTTTAAAAATTAGGATAAACAGGGCACCTGGGTGGCTCTGTGGGTTAAAGCCTCTGCTTTCGGCTCAGGTCATGATCTCAGGGTCCTGGGATTGAGGCCCGCATTGGGCTCCCTGCTCAGCGGGGAGCCTGCTTCCCCCTCTCTCTTTCTGCCTGCCTCTCTGCCTACTTGTAATCTCTCTCCCTCTGTGAGATAAATAAATAAATAAATAAATAAATAAATAAATAAATAAATTAGGATAAACATTCTCATTTCTGTCTTCTTAAGGATGTGTGGAGAGTGTCTCTGATACATACTCAGGAGTCAAGTTTTTAATTTCACTGAATATTGATTGCTAACTAGAACAGCCATACTAAGTAGCCAGACACTCCCTTCTGAAATACATACATGTTTTCTCTATTATTCCACACAAACATATCATTTTCAAAACCAAATTGGTATTGTGCTTTACCTATTATTTTACACTTTGAACTTCTCTTTTGTCTCGTTTGATATCTATCCATTGGTTGGATCTTTTAGGCAAGACTGTCTAACCAATGACTTCTCAATTGTACCAGCATCAGAGCCATATTTCTATCAAGAATGCTTTCAGACACTGGGGACCCAAAGACAAATGAAGCATAATCCCTTGTGCTCAAGGACCTTAGAGTCTGGAAGGTATAATAAAAGGGACGCCTGGGTGGCTCAATCAATTAAGCATCTGCCTTCGGCTCAGGTCATGATCCCAGAACTCTAGGATGAGTCCCACATCGAACTCTTTCCTTAGCTGGGAGCCTGACTCTCCCTCCGCCAGCCACTCCCCTTGCTTGCGCGCGTGCTCTCGCTCTCTCTCTCTATGACAAAAATAAATAAATAAAATCTTAAAAAAAAAAAAGTTGTAATAAGAAAACTGTTCCAAAACCTTGTAGAAAGTCTAGATTTACTGTCATTTTCACTTTTTCACAAATTCACTAATCTTATCAAAATAAAGAAAGGTTAATCTGAAAACACATGTCCCTAGCAAACTCTCACTTCTAATAATGTGTTTACTTGGTGCGAGCACATAAATGATACTTCAAATAATCCTTTCCTGAAACTTGCCCAGGAGCAAAATTGGGTTTGAGTACTCCACCTTCTTCTTCTCTTCTCTTAATGGATCAGTTATTTAATTAGGTTCTTTGTAAGATATTTTATTTATTTTCTTATTTACTTACTTACTTACTTATTTAAAAGAGAGGGAGTGCAGGAGGTAGGGGTAGGGACAGGGAGAAGCAAACTCCCCCCTGTGCACAGAGCCTGACAGGGAGCTACATCCCAGGACCCCAAGATCATGACCTGAGCCAAAGTCAGACACTGAACAGACTGAGCCATCCAGGCACCTCTCTTTGTAAGAGATTTAGAACACCAGTTTGTGAGGGTAAACTCCATTTGTGGGAAAAAACACAGAACAGAGGTAGCCCTGAAGCTAAGGAACAGCTATGATTTTTGGCAGAATTTGTGAGTTCACAGTTTCTGATCAACCTCGGGCTACTCTGTAATCTCCCATTTCTCTTTCCCCATCTTGAAGATCTCGCCTTCCTGGTGTTAGGTTTATGCAGCTTCTTCTTCTTGAAGTAAGCATCAGTGAGGTGTTTGGGGATTTTCATACTGCTGATATCAATTTTGGTGGAGGTGGCAATGACAGATTTCTGTTATTCTACGTAGAGGAACCCAACTGAGGGCCAGAGGTCTGGTCACAGCTAGCAAGCCATTGCTCAGTTGCTTCAGGAAAACCACCTTCTTGCCTCTGTAGCACCCAGTGAGAATGATCAAAATGCTCACAGTTTTATCAAATGCTGACTGGAAGGTTTCTGCAGTGGCTCAATCTTCAGTAGGATAATACCAAGAGACATTTTGCAAAGTTTAACCACACGGGTACCACCATTCTTGTCACCAGCAGCTGGTTCTGTGCTTCTTCTTTCTCTTTTCAACCCTGGATTTTGCTGCTGAATACTTCTTGTACATGGCCTTTCAGGACTACGTAGCCGATCAGGAACATCCGCCAATTCCTCTGACTAGGACAATGTTTGGGTTGCAGTGGAGCTTCGCCTGCCTTGGCATTTTAGCCTCAAGGTTACACTTCTTGACCTTGCCACCAGCATCAGCCTCTGGGCTCCAGGTTCCTTCTCCTTAGTATCAGGTTTCTCGGCTTTTTCACCTGCCATCTTGTAAGACAGGAAAGTGCTCCACCTTCTTCTTTTGGAAAGTTGCCACTGTATTTGCTGATATCTGATCTTAGTGTCATTCTCCTTGATTTTCAAAATCATGAATGTTCAACTATTCATTCAGGACTGAGTATGCTGGACACAATTCATGCAGTCTAGTTGACTGAAATTATTTAGACCTCTGTACTTTATTTCTCATCCATCTTAGGCTCCAGTTCCTTCCAGCCCACTTTTGTTTTACCTTTTTCAGTATGAAAACATTCTCCTTGACATAGAGGAGAGACTCAGAGAAATCTGCTTACTCTGTCACTTCATTCACATTACAGAGTCAGCCCCAAGCATCAGACCTAACTCTTCCGTTATCTTTTTGCTTTAAATATTATTTATAAAACTTTTTTACCTGTCCTCAGCAGATTTGCAATTCTCAACTCATTTGGGGCTTTATGACATTTTCTCTATTCATCCTTAGTCATATTTCCTTATTTCCATCATTTGTAAATTCTGTATTAAAATCTGAACTAATCAGAAAATATCTCATAATATCATACTGCCTTCCTCAGACACGTCTCTCTTCTTCTTCTTCATTGAGGTCATTTAAAATTATGTAATCAGAATTGAGTATTTAAGGGCAACCCAATACTCTTGATCATGGTAAATCTATCACAGCACAGGGAAAATACATATGTAATAAATGATAATAAATTAATGAAAATCTCTTCCATGGATTTATGCTTGTCTTGTTTTGTTTTGTTCTGGGTTTTTTGGGTTTTTTTTTTTACAATTCTATTTATTTATTTGCCAGAGAGAGAGTGAGAGAAAGCACAAGCAGAGGGAGCATCAGGCAAGGGGAGAAGCAGGGTCCCCGTTGAGCAAAGAGCCCAATGTGGGATTTGATCCGAGGATGCTGGGATCATGACCTGAGCTGAAGGCAGATGTTTAGCTGACTGATCCACCCAGGTGTCCCTATGCTTGTCTTTCGTTTGCACTTTATATGATCTGAATTTTTTTGTAGTTTTTAAGATATAGTTTGATATCACCATTGTTATAACAATTTATGACTAGGTAGAGTCACTTTCTCCCTACATTACTGTCATTTTTACTTCAGTTAATTACAATTTTTTTTAAAGATTTTATTTATTTATTTCACAGAGGGAGAGAGATCACAAGGAGGCAGAGAGGCAGGCAGAGAGAGAGGAGGAAGNGTTTTTAAGACATAGTTTGATATCGCCATTGTTATAACAATTTATGACTAGGTAGAGTCACTTTCTCCCCACATTACTGTCATTTTTACTTCAGTTAATTACAATTTTTAAAGCATACACATTTTTCTGTATTTTAACTAGTAAAGATGTTAACTCAGGACTCTGGGAGCTGCTCAGAAAAACCTTCTTGGGCCTGACACCCCTCCCACCTACACGTAATGATTTTCTTTTTCATGGTCAACAGAAGGACTAACAGCCAGTGACAACTGCTTTAAAGAAAGATCTATGCCCTTTGCAAACTGAGAAGGTGATATTCCATTTACGACAGAATTTGGTTTTTTGTTTTTTTTTAAAGATTTTATTTATTTATTTGACACAGAGAGAGAGATCACAAGTAGGCAGAGAGGCAGGCAGAGAGACAGGAGGAAGCAGGCTCCCTGCTAAGTAGAGAGCCCGATGCAGGCCTCGATCCCAAGACCCTGAGATCATGACCTGAGCCAAAGGCAGAGGCTTTAACCCACTGAGCCACCCAGGCGCCCCTTACAACAGAATTTGAAGCATCTTTAAATCCCAGGCTTATGTCCCCTGGGGTCAGAAATTTTATTTGTTTTTCTTTTTGATATAGTTGTCTATAAAAACACTTCAAGAGATTCTATTTTCTGTGTATCCCAAATAAGATGAAAAAAATGTGATTAAGTATTGCTGTTAACGCACAATTTCAACCCTTGGGAAGATTATAAAAGGAGGACAAACTCCTCTCCCCGCTTCCTTCAACGTTGCTGGTAAATGCTCAGCTGTCCTCATAAGTGTCAGTGCTGTGGGCTGTGGGCAAAACCCATCAGGGACCAGTTGCCACCAGTCTGGCCTTAAAGCCATGAGCCATGAAGACTACTGAAAGAATCCTACCTTCAGCAGGAGCCTGAATACATAGTGGGTAATGTCTGGATACTGCTTTGCTTCTTCTTTTCTTTTCTTTTCTTTTTTTAAGATTTTATTTATTTGAGGGATGCCTGGGTGGCTCAGATGGTTAAACATCTGCCTTCAGCTCAGGTCATGATCCCGGGATCCTGGAATCAAGCCCCATGTCAGGCTCCTGGCTCAGTGGGGAGCCTGCTTCTCCCTCTACATCTCCCTTTGCTCATTCTCTCTCTGTGTGTGCATCTCTCTCTCTCTCTCTCAAATGAATAAATGAAATCTTTTTTTAAAAATTGTTTTATTTATTTGAGAGAGAGAGAGAGATAGGGAGCACGAGCTGGGGAAGGGGCAGAGGAAAAGAGAGAAGCAGACTCTCCGCTGAGCAGGAAGCCCAACACAGAACTCGATCCCAGGACCCTGAGATCAGGACCTTAGACACTTAACTGACTGAGCCATCCAGGAGCTCCTGTTTTGCTTTTTATTTGCTAAAGAATTAAGGGGACAGGGCGCCTGGGTGGCTCAGTGGGTTAAAGCATCTGCCTTCGGCTCAGGTCATAATCTCAGGGTCCTGGGATCCAGGCCTGCATCGGGCTCTCTGCTCAGCAGGGAGCCTGCTTTCTCTTCTCTCTCTGCCTGCCTCTCTACCTACTTGTAATCTCTCTCTGACATATAAATAAATAAAATCTTTTAAAAAAAAGAATTAAGGGGACATGAACCGCATTAATCAGTCTTTGTTACTTCTATCCTTTAGTCTCTATCTCACTGTAATCAAAATAATTAAGGTGTGCTCCTGTCCAAGAAGTCAGGCAAACCCCATTTTGGTAGTCCTTAAAACTCTGTTATAAAATATTAAGGCAAGTTAGAGTTACTAATTATTTCAAAACTGTATGTTTTTACCATCCTGTATAGACTCCGATATTTTAGATGGAACATAGCCTTATTTTGGCACTATAGATAAATCTTGCCATTAAAAATATGTGTTGCGGGGGCGCCTGGGTTGCTCAGTGGTTAGGTGTCTGCCTTTAGCTCAAGTCATGATCCTGGGGTCTAGGATCAGTTAGCAGAACAGGCAACCCTTGATCTCATGGTTGTGAGTTCAAGCCCCATGTTGGGCGTGGACCCTACTTAACTGAAAAAAAAAATGTGTTGCATATTGTATAACTCCATTTATATGAAATGCACAGTGTAGGCAAGTGCAGAGACAGAAAGTATATTAATGGTTGTTAGAGGTTGGAGGGAAGGAGTATAGGGAGTGACTACGTAATTGGTACAGGGTTTCTTTTTGGAGTAATACAAATATTCGGGAATTAACAATAATAATGGTTGTAGAACATTGTAAATATACTAAAACTCACTCAGTCATGCAGTTTAAAATAGTTTAAATGGTAATGTTTAGGTTATGTGAATTTTATCTCAATGAAAAATTGTTAGAGGGGGAACCTGGCTGGCTCAGTCAGACGAGCATGCGATTCTTGATCTCGGGGTCATGAGTTCAAGCCCCATGTTGGGTTCAGAGAGTACTTTAAAAATGAATAAATTAATTAAAACTTTAAAAAAATTTTTTTTGATCTGTTTTCTTCTGCTCCAATATTTTAAATTTGGTATTGTCAAATATAAGGGGACATATAAAGCAAAAACTTATATAAAGCTGCAAAAGACTAATGTTANAAAAAAATTTTTTTGATCTGTTTTCTTCTGCTCCAATATTTTAAATTTAGTATTGTCAAATATAAGGGGACATATAAAGCAAAAACTTATATAAAGCTGCAAAAGACTAATGTTAATACAAGATGAGCTGGCCAAAGGGGGTTGGGGGGAGAAGGAAATGTTTATCTTTGAGTCACCTGCCTGCATTCAGGGACCCATGTGGTCTGGATCCCCGACATTGGCTTTCTAGCATGCTCATACTGCCACCTGGTGGCACTGAATCCCCAAAGCAGTCTACCGTCCTACCACCCTGAATACTGCTGGATCTCATCTGAATCCCCAAACCAGGTAGGGTCCCCCACACTTAAAATTGGCCATCTCTTACCTATTCTTCCCTCCGAGCTTGTCCTCTTCTGGTTGTAAAGGACATGTAAAATGAATTCCTTGATAAGGTTTGAAAACCCAAGTAGGTCAGCATATTAAGATCTACTAAACTCTGGGATGCCTGGCTGTCCCAGTCCATATAGAATGCAACGCTTGATCTCTGGGTCGTGAGTTCGAGCGCCACACTGGGTACAGAGTCTACTTTTAAAAAAATACTAAAAAAATCTACTAAATTCCCAAGAAACTGATTAACATATTAACTCAGACAGACAGCAGAGGTAAAATTTCAGACACAACCCATTTGTTCCATCAAATAAATATGTATAGAGCCTGCTTTGTTCTGAGGTTGCTCCAAGCCCTAGTAATATAGCAGAGAATATAACTGATGGAAATGGAGCTCATGTTCTTGTGGAGTGGGGNACTTTTAAAAAAATACTAAAAAAATCTACTAAATTCCCAAGTAACTGATTAACATATTAACTCAGACAGACAGCAGAGGTAAAATTTCAGACACAACCCATTTGTTCCATCAAATAAATATGTATAGAGCCTGCTTTGTTCTGAGGTTGCTCCAAGCCCTAGTAATATAGCAGAGAATATAACTGATGGAAATGGAGCTCATGTTCTTGTGGAGTGGGGCAGGACAGTAAAAATGAATGAACTAGAGTTATATATATCCACATGAATGCATCTCAGAAACATAAACGTGTGTGTACATAACTTAAGGTAAGTTGCATGAATAGGCAAGGAGTACATGTTAACCACAGGTTAACATGAGGAAAAGCACCAATTTGTAGCATTTGCTGATTTCTGTAATATAAACACTCCTATTGTGGCTAATTCTGAACTACTGGTGGTCTAATAACCAGCTCATGATATTCCTACAATGTTAACAATCAGCCCTTGTGAGCCAGTCGGAGCAGGCTCCAGCACCCACTGCTGGATTAGTTGACCTTGGCTAAGAGCATGGATGATTCACTCATAATAAAAAGGAAGAAACAGTAGTTGGTAGAGCTGCTGTTGGGTGAGTAGATAGGGTAGTGGGAGCTTACAGAAATTCTCTTGTTTTCCTAGTGACATAGGAAGCAAGTGGATTGAAGAGGGAAACATTTTGAAAATAAAGAAAAAGGAAATAAGAGGCAGGGACCAAGATGGTAATGTAAGAGGCTCCTGAACTCCCCTCCTCCCATGGGTGCATCAGGTAGACAGCTGCGCATGGTGCAATCCCCTCTGAGAGAAATCCAGAAATTAGCTGAATCACTTTTACACATCAGGCAAACAAGAAAATACCCAAATCAAAATGGGTAGGAAAGACTTAGATACACTCTCACCATAAACTTCACCCCGGGCATGGTGCCACTCAATCAGGAGGGAATGCCCACCTCCATTTTATTAAGATCAGTCCTTGCTGAGAAGAACCAGCTCTACACCTGGGCTCAGCACAGAGGGAACAGATAAAAATGCCCACCTCCCTGTTTCTCTCCCAAAGGGGTTTAACTCCAAACTTTCATACTATTGCCTGAGAGTCCAGCTTCTAAGAAGCCTGCATGTAGGTGCTAACTGTGATCCTTCCTTTTGAGACACTGCCAGGTCTTGGCACACCTTCAGTTACTGGGAGCCACTAAGAACAAAAATGGTAGTTTGGACAATCACACAATTTTGAGAGGCAACCAGGAGCTCAGGCCAGGCTGACTGGCAAGGTTCATCTCCTGCACAAGACCAGCCTATCTGATGGGAGATGTGTCTATCTTATGTAATGCACAAAAACCAACAGAGAGAGTCAAGGAAAATGAAGAAAGAGGGGGATATATTCCACAGAAAAGAAAGAGATAGGGCGCCTGGGTGGCTCAGTGGGTTAAAGCCTCTGCTTTCGGCTCAGGTCATGATCTCAGGGTCCTGGGATCGAGGCCCGCATCGGGCTCTCT
>LNAC01000234.1:367293-409042 GCA_002007465.1 Ailurus styani
CAAATAAATAAATAAAATCTTTAAAAAGAAAAAAAAAAGAAAAAAAAAAGAAAAGAAAGAGATAAATCCCTAGAAATAAATTGTAATGAAATGGAGATAAGTGATTTACCCAAGAGAGTTCAAATTAACAGTCATAGTGGGGTGCCTGGGGGGCTCAGTCAATTAAGCATCCAGCTCTTGATTTGGGGGGCGCCTGGGTGGCTCAGTTGGTTAAGTGACTGCCTTTGGCTCAGGTCATGATCCCAGAGTCCTAGGATCGAGTCCCACATCGGGCTCCCAGTTCTATGGGGAGTCTGCTTCTCCTTCTGACCTTCTCCTCTCTCATGCTCTCTCTCACTCTCTCTCTCTCAAATAAATAAATAAAATCTTTAAAAATTTTTTTTAATTTTATTAAAAATTAAAAAAATAGTCAGACACAACTCTTGATTTTGGCTCAGGTCATGACTTCAGGGTCGTGAGATCCTGCCCCGTGTTGGGCTCTGCACTGAGTGTGGACCCTGCTTGAGATTCTCTCTCTCTCCCTCTGCGCCTCCCCCCAACTCTCTCTCTAAAATAAATAAATAAATCTTTAAAAAAAATAAGTCATAGNTAAGTCATAGATCAGAACAATGCAAAAACAAGCCAAGAATTTCAACAAAGAGATAGAAAATATAAAAAAAGTACCAAACAGGAGTGCCTGGATGGCTCAGTCAGTTAAGTGTCCAACTCCTGGTTTGGGCTAGGGTTGTGGTCTTGGTGTTATGAGATCAACCCCTGTGTTGGACTCCACACTCACAATGAAGTCTGCTTGTCCCTCTCCATCCCCCTCTGTTTCTTTCTGATGCTCTCTCTATCTAATGAATAAAATTTTTAAAAAAAATTTTTTAAGTGCCAAACAGAAATCACAGAGCTGAAGAATACAATAACTGCACTGAAAAACATAACAGAAAAGTCATCAAATCACAGAAGAAATTAGGAGAAAGAAAGGAACAAAGTAACTATAAAACACCTGGAAAATAATTAGCAAAATGGCAGTNTTTTTTAAGTGCAAAACAGAAATCACAGAGCTGAAGAATACAATAACTGCACTGAAAATCATAACAGAAAAGTCATCAAATCACAGAAGAAATGAGGAGAAAGAAAGGAACAAAGTAACTATAAAACACCTGGAAAATAATTAGCAAAATGGCAGTAGTTCAGTTTGCAAGTGCATACTATCAGTAATTACTTTAAGTGTAAATGGAATAAATTCTCCAATCAAAAGACATGGAGTAGCTGAATGGACAAAAAAATAAAATTCAACTATATGCTAAAATCAATATTTGCTAAGAAAATCCCTGGTGAGCCATGGCTCAACAAAAGACCATAAGAAAATTGAGATACAGAAGTTGATTTCTACTCTCCACTACACTGCAGCATATTGCCTATTCAGAATGCTACTGAGGCTTCCCTTCCCACAGTCCAAACTCCAAAAGAAACAACCAGAACCTCAGAGCACTGCTCATTAAAGTTAGTTTGAGGTGCCTCAGATGTTTTTTCAGTCTATGAATTGCCCCACAGAGGGTAAATTCCCCCAGCAGGTATTAGACCAGGTATATTTCCTGCCAGACCCNATCCTAAGCACAGACCCAGTTACTGACTATTAGGACAATTGGCTAAGATTTTCATAAGTCCATGCATTAATGGTAACTCTCACCCTAGTGTGGGCCCTCAAGGTGTCAGGCACCACTTTTAGAAGAAGGAGACTCTGCTTCTCTGACCCCTGTGTTTGTGGATGGGCACCAGAACTCAGAGTCCTAACCAGGATGATAGGGACACCTTTACTCAGAAAGTCATGGCTTCTTGCAAAGGCAAGTATGACTGGGACCATGGTCCTTCTGTCACTGTATACCTTGCCGCTGCCACACCACATTCCCTGATGTTATGGGATATCATGAGTCTCAAACTTGGCACGTGGCACAAGTTCTAATGGCCTGATATAAATACTTCTAGCTCTATTAGACACAGGAGTACAAGTTACAGTAATTCCAGGTAACCTTTCTAAATTTCTCAAAAGGAATCTTACACAGCCTATAAGGCATAGCAGGTAAAACTGTAAAGAGAGTACAAACTAAGCTACATGTGTCTGTTAGCACATTTCTAAAATAGTGACCAATGATGATGTCTCCCTAGATCTCTTTTCCTACTGTAGGTATGGATTTCCTCACTCATCCACAAACCTGGTGGGGTAAACCTAGATTTCTGGCCTTTCTTATTGGGAGCTGCCAAATGGGAACCTATTCAAATGCTTCCTCCAGTGAAAATAGTAAATACACAACAATACTGGCTGAAGAAAGATATAGAGGGCTTTTGGTTCATCATTAAAATTATGCTTGACACCAGGGTCATTGGGCCCACCATCTCCCCCTTTTAATAACTCTATCTGGCCAGTTTTAAATCCAGCCACCAGTGAATGAAGATTAATAATTAACTATTAAAAATTGAGTAGTGGCAGACAGCCTCTCCTTTGCTGTCCTACACACCACTCCCTCGCAGTATATTCAACAAGCTTCTATCTCTTTAAAAAAAATTTGCTATTAACAACTGGTTATTAAAACACAGGTTCTGGCCATGATAGCTCGCATTCCCAATATTATAAAAATGACAGATTACCTCCAAAGGACTCAGAGCCCCTACTTCGCTGTCCAGGATTTAGCCAACATGTTTTACTTGGTCTCTATAACTAAAGACCCACCCTTTGATTTGCTTTCAGTTTCGAGGGCCCCAGTATACCTTTGCTGAGCTCCATAGGGATGATCTAAACAGCCCTGCCATCATACGTACCCTAAGCAGACAAGTTCTAAATCCACTGCTGCTGCCTTTAACATCATATAGATGACATTCTATTGGGGAGGTCCTCTGAGGATATCATCCAGGAAGACTTGACCTAGTAACACAACATCTACAGCAGAGAAGATGGAGCCCCACATAAGATCCAAGGACTGGCCACTTCTATTAAGTTTCTTGACATGGTGCTCACCTGAGGGCTGCAAAATCCCTCTTGCTATAAAACATCAACTCCTTGGGGCACCTTGGGTGGCTCAGTTGGTTAAGTGTCTGCTTTTGGCTCAGGTCATGATCCCTGGGTCCTGGGATGGAGTCCCACATCCCATCAGGCTCCCTGCTGGGCAAGGAACCTCCTCTCCCTCTCCCTCTGCTTCTCCCCTTGCTTGTGCTCACTCACTTTCTATCAAATAAATGAATAAAATCTTTTAAAAAAATCAACTCCTCACAATTAAGCCTCCCATTACTCTATGGCAGCGCATATGAAGTCTTCTCATCTTCGGACAACAGGTTCCATACTCATCTAGATTACATAGGCCTATTTATGCCATTACATGTAAATCAGCTTCTTTCTTTTTTTCTTTCTTTTGTTGTTGTTGTTGTTGTTGTTGTTAAAGATTTTATGCATTTATTTGAGAGAGAGAGAGCCCGCACGCACAAGTGCATGCAGAAGCAGGGTGAGGGGGCGGGGGGAGAACAAGGGGGAGGAGCAGCAGGTAGAGAGACGGACTGACAGACTCTCCACTGAGCACAAAGCCCAACACAGGGCTCGGTCCCAGGACCCCGAGATCTTGACCTGAGGCGAAGGCAGACACTTAACCAACTGAGCCATCCAGGTGCCCCTAAATCAGCTTTTCTCTATGGGGAGTACCTCAACAAAGTGTATCATGGCTGGGACAACAAGACATGCAGCAGGCCCTGCCTTAGTCCCCTGAGGCTCAGACTTCTGAACTGAATCACCGATGGTACTTCATTACACCTCACAGAGTCTCTGGACGAAGTGTGGCTCTACCTGGCTGCCCATGGGGTTCTAGACCAAACATCTGCCCCAAATAGCAGTCAGGTACATGACACTTAAGTATCAAATTTTGGTAACCTATTGGACCCTTTTTTTTTTTTAGATTAGGCTTTTTTTTTTTTAAGATTTTTTTTAATTTATTTATTTCACAGAGGGAGAGAGATCACAAGGAGGCAGAGAGGCAGGCAGAGAGAGGGGGGGGGAAGCAGGCTCCCCGCTGAGCAGGGAGCCCGATGCGGGCCTCGATCCCAGGACCCTGAGATCATGACCTGAGCCGAAAGCAGAGGCTTTAACCCACTGAGCCACCCAGGCGCCCCCTATTGGACCCTTTTAGAGAAAAAATATTAACAGGCTCCCAGCTTCACACACCAAGTTCCCATCTTGCCTCGGTTTAGGGTTTCAGTATAAGAGACTTAGCATGGCCACTGATGCCTCACTGTCAAACGGGAATTCGTAACTTTACGAAAGTGCTAAACCTGCTGTCAAGGGTTTTTCCAAATTACAGGAGGATGTAGCTTCTCCCACACTTAGCCCTTTGTCCACTGACATTGAGGTGTAGCTAGAGGCACCTTCACTGCCGGCCCCTCTAATAGTTTGGGGAGCCCTTTGGGAGCAACTGCCTGACATGGAAATGGGGTGGGCAGCAACACCATTGTCCAAATGCCACCTGCTAAAAAGCTGATGCATATCATCTTGCTAGCTGCCTATCCCTAGTCCAGGGGAGCTCTCCTAGCTCAGCCCAACTGGCAGAGCTGGTGACAGTGTGCCTAACTCTACAACAGGCCATAAAAATGAGGCTCCCATGGGCACACATTTTTACTGACTCCTGGGTGGTAGCCAATAGGCCCACAGTCTGGTCTGGACGGTAACAAAAGGATAATTTCATGATTCAGGGAAAGCCTATCTGGATTATCTCCATTTGGAAAGAGAACCAACTTTCATATGCCAATGATGGCCTCTGCACACAAGCCAACAAACACCAGGAACACATTATAACATTACAGACTTCTCATCCAAATTACACACCTGTTCCAAGGGCCTGCATGAGCCACCTCCCAAATTATCAGACACAGTTCTGGACACAACTGTTTCTCCAGAGACATCATAACCCCTAGCAGAGCAGGCCCATGTTCCAACAAGCCACAGGGGAGTGACAGTACTCACTGACTGGGCCTATTGTCATTGCATCCCCCTCACAATGACAATAGGCCCAATCAGTGAGTGTCCCTCTTTGCTCCCAAAAAAACCTCTGGAAGGTTCTGGAAGACATGTATCGCCTGGGTAACAGACCCTACTCACAACGGCAAATTGATTTTTGTCTGACCACTGTCACCAGCTGCTAAAGCTGGTAAGTACACAACCACCACCATGGATACCTTTACTAGACGCCCGCTGACCACTTCCCAGCATATCATCTCCTTCTTAACCAGATATATAATCATCTCCTTCGGCTCACCAGATACCATGGATTTTTTTTTTTTAAAGATTTTATTTATTTATTTCACAGAGGGAGAGAGATCACAAGTAGGCTGAGAGGCAGGCAGAGAGAGGAGGAGGCAGGCTCCCTGCCAAGCAGAGAGCCCGATGTGGGCCTCGATCCCAGGACCCTGAGATCACGACCTGAGCCGAAGGCAGAGGCTTTAACCCACTGAGCCACCCAGGCGCCCAATACCATGGATTTAGATCAAGGAACCCATTTCACCTCCCAAATTGTTTGGTCACAGGCTTTAGAACATGAAATCTTGTAGAATTTCAACCCAGCTTACTGGCCCCAAGACGCTAGACTTACAGCAACAGGCACAGTGACCTACTTGCTTCTTAAGCTTTTAAACAATAAGTGGTCCCCAAGTGGATAGAAATTTTATCCCAGGCTATAATACTGAATTCCTAGACCTCGTGTCTCCAAATTTCCCACATCAACTATCAGTCTCCTCTAAGGACTGCCCAGATAGCATTTCCAGAGAACCTCCATATCAGAGAGGATACCACTCATCTGCTCACCAGATGAATGCTCCCTTTACTGTGCTGACTTTTCCACCGTCTCACCATCTTACACATGCTGGCAACCTGATTGAGGGCAGATTGTGCATTATTACCCTTTTATAATATAGAGCCCAAGGAGACAAACCTCTACCAAATGGCTTAGCAATCATGATTATATAAATACTATTGGCCCTATCTGGTTGGCTCAATCAGTAGAATGTGCAGCTCTCAATCCCAAGATCATGAGTTCAAGCCCCATGTTGGGCATAGAGCCTACTCTATAAACAAACAAACAAACAAGAAAACAAATATCATTGGCTCAGACAATGGCCCAGTACCAGCTGTGAAGCTAAGGCCACCAGCTTTGCCTCACTATTTGGGTTATAAAGGCTGCCTAACGAAAGCAAATATATCAAAAATTCTACAGAACATTGAAATTACAAGCTCCAGGACCCACTAGCAGAACTGTGTAGATCTCAGAGAAGGCAAAAGAGGCCTTCTGCCTATCATGTTAGGAATGGATGGATGCCCATCACATTAGGAAAGAAATCCAAACAGAAATCCTGGGATCTAGAGCCGCTCTCAGTAGACTGAGACAAGGCCCCTACCCCACCTTAGAGGAAGACGTAAATGATCTCTTGTTCCAAAGCAAGTACACTCATCCTTTGGTCAGTATCCAGATTGCTCAATAGAAGGAAACCCCTAAGCTGGTCAAATGCAAATTTTCTCTGTCATGGCTGTTACTGCTATTGTGTGCAGCCTGGATAATAGGGTTACTAGTAGATCCCTGGGGCCTAACCTTTTTTCAGATGTGCTAGAACAAAATCAGTCCAGTGCAATTGCATGCCAGATGCTAGTGGTCCCTGTTGAAAGGACTTTACCCAACATGTCATGGAGCATGGACCCTGATCCAAAGCTCACCTCCATCCACATTAAATGGTGCCAGTGAAAGTGATACTTAAATGAGTTACTCCCTCCTTACACTATGTCTCAAATTATCTCCCAGGCAGAATGGCCTTCCCAACGTAGCCAAATCAGACTCATCTGGATGACAGGTTTGTGCCCTGATGAATTTTCTAGAGTTGTAATGGACTAATCTCTAGATTGCAAAGCTGCTATCCACAATATGTCCCTACAGTTAATGTATCAATAAACCCATTATCTAAATTGTGGATGGATTCTCCAAAAATCTTGGTCATGGACCTTGCATGCTCCTTGCAAGGTGCCTCCTTAATGATCTGATGGAGTTCACTGATATCTGCTTACCGAACAGCAGAGCCCATACTTCTAGTTCCATCCTGAGTCAGGCCTCCAGCATATACACTCAGAATTTTTCTAAAATATTTTTTTAGGTTTATTTATTTAAATGACTTCTACACCCAACATGGGGCTTGAACTCAGAATCCAAAGATCAAGGGATCCAAAGATGCATATTCTACTGACTGAGCCAGCCAGGTATCCCTAAAATTTTTATTACTAAGTAATCTCTACACCCAACATGGGGCTTGAACTTATAACCCCAAGATCAAGAGTCACATGCTCTTCTGACTGAGCCAGCCAGGTGCCCCAAAATAAAAGTCCTTTATTTTATACACTTGGAATTTAACACCAGCCAGCCACTCCCGCCCTTCACGGACCACCACCTGGGAAGGCCATCCTTCCCTGGGGTCAGCCTCCTCTACCTCCAAGCACACCAATACCTCAGACAACATGGCCCTAGACTGAGTGAGAGCTTGCTGTTGGAGAAGACTGTAGCTCAGATAGCAATGCCACAACCCAAGAGACAGATGAGGAAGACAAAGCATTCCAGCCTTGCTGGACATGGGGACTTTCCCATCCCGGATTTGCCTCCACACCAGGAGAGAAGTGACTGTGATGACTATTAGCCTCAAGACCAAATTGTAAAAGTATCTCAGTTGATAGATGCTGAGAATCCCACAGAGTTCTATTTTTCAGGGATAGCTAAATACTTACCTCATGAATTTTCATCTATCAAAATGCTTGCAAAACAGTAAGTGCCCCTGGCTGCGCCAGCCATCACTTCATCCTTAGGGCAGGCTGGACTTTCTAACCAACACTAGTCAAAGTAAGACACTTGGTTGCAACATCTCTAACTTGACTTGCTTAGATCCCATGGTTAGGGACCTCCTGCTGCTGTGTTGACTGCTCAATGTACTAGATTTTGTTTTCCACCCCATGCATCCATGACGGACCCTACTCCTCTCATTATTCCCACCACAACCACCAGCACCTTCTTGACACCTGAAATTGCTACCTATACTCCTCTTCGCATCTTATCTATAAGGGCTTATCCATAAGCCCTTCCCTGTTGTATGCCACAACCCTGCCCCACACCACAGCCAACAGAGCCAGACCTGACATGATTATATACTAACCTCCAACACAGCAACCCAGGCCTTGCAAGTAAAATTGAATCTGGGGGTGCCTGGGTGGCTTAGATGGTTGAGTGTCTGACTCTTGGTTTCAGCTTGGGTCATCATCTCAGGGTCATGAGATCAAGCCCTGCACTGGGCCCCATGCTCAGCACAGAGTTTGCTTGGGATTCTTTCCCTCTTCCTCTCCCTCCCCTTTGGCCTCCCCTACCCCCACTCATGTGCACGCATGTCCACCTTCTCTCTTTAAAACAAAATAAATACAAAAAATCTTTTTAAAAAATGATTTGAATCTGTTACCATTCAAGGTCAGACCCACAGCCCCATTTCACTAGCTATCCCACTGTTCTTCCTAGTGATCACCAACTTGTCCTAAACCCCACCCTCCCAAACATGACGAACCTCATTTTGACTAAACCAAACCCCTTATCTAGACCCCAAACAGGGCACCCTGTGGGTAAGCATCAATATAATTAACTCCCCACAGTGGTACTTTCTAAAGGCTCCCAACTATACTGAAACACAAAAGGCTAGACCTCACCCTGTATCCTTAGAGCCCCTTAATAATAAATAACATCCCATTCAAATTCAAATTCAAATTCTGTGTATCTAATTCAGGGGACCAGGAGTAAGTCCACTTGACCCTGCCCAGGCTACAAGCAGTCCACAGAGATGACCCTTATTACTGCAACATTATTACCTCCAATATTCCAACTACCTTTATTCTCTTGGTGCCTCTCCACTACAGATGTCCTGCTAGTAGTACCAAGAAAGCCATTCTTGGGGCACCTGGGTGGCTCAGTTGTTAAGCATCTGCCTTCAGCTCAGATCATGATCCCAGGGTCCTAGGATCAAGCCCTGCATCGGGCTCCCTGCTCGGTAGGAAGCCTGCTTCTCCCTCTCCCTCTCCCACTCCCCCTGCTTGTGTTCCCTCTCTTGCTGTGTCTCTCTCTGACAAATAAATAAATAAAATCTTTTTTAAAAAAAGCCATTCTTATCCCTATCCTGTTGGGATTGGCTATTATCACTGGATGACAGACATAGGAACAGTGTTTCCACCCTAGCCAAGCAAGATCAAATATTAAAAACCACTCGGCAATTATCAGCTACCCTAACCAACCACATGCATACACTACCTCATACTCTGAGTCTGATGCAGCAATAACGCTCACTAGCACAAAGTCATGGATGATCATCTAGCATTAGGTTTCCTATTGGCTGAATGGTAAGGAATCTATTTTTGGTTTTTTGGTTGTTGTTGTTGTTTTTTTTTTTAATCTGTTCTTTACAGGGAACTTCTTGCTGCATGTACTTTAACAAGTCAAGACTGGTACAGGCCAACCTCCAGAAGCTGTGTCAAGATTTACGTATTACTTGTCATATATCCAAAATATTTCAACCAATGCCCACACTCCTCGAGTTCCCTGGTTAGTTCTCATGGCTTTCACTATCCACCTGGGAGCATAACTAAGAACTGGATTTCAAACAGTAGCAAGTATATTAATCATAGGTTTCATCATCCTTGCCTTCATTAAATGTGCTTTACAAGGGCTTCAGAAAACAATACCTATTCTTTGAATGTATCTGCTACACACGTGATTGTTATTTCTGATGTTGAGACATCACAGGATGGAATACTGAGATTTCAGCTAAGCTACTCCATGGCATTGCTGTCTTGGCATCCATTCTTTTTGATCAACTGCCCTGTAGGGACTTCAAATTGATGCTACCTGTTGTGCAGGTGGGTCCCCTGGATAACAAGGAACACAAGCCCTCAGGAACACAAGCAAATGTCAATTCCTGATTTGACACTTCCAGTAGCCTTTGGAATAAACAGTTTCCCCAACCTCCTAGGGCCTTCCCCTTGTACACACCTTAGATGAGACCTCCCTCCCACACAGTTTACCAAAACTCTATTTTTTGTTTGAATTGACCAATCCAGCCTCAGCTCAGGAAGCACTCCACCCTCAGACCCTAATAAAGGCATGTGCTCCAGGTCCTATCACTCTCTCTGCCTGTATCCTGCCTTGACCTCTCCATTTGGCCCTGTGAGGCATCATTTGATGTATTCTCTCCAGGACTGTGAGCAATAAGCTTCTGTATCTCAATTTCTCCTGTGGTCTTTTATTGACTCATAGGCACCTCAGGGTTCTCCTTAACAAATGTTGATTTAATAAAAGCATAACAAAGCTCTGCACAGCAAAGGAAACCATCAACCAAATGAAAAGGCGCCCTATGGAATTGGAGAAAAATTGCAAACCATGTTGCATCTGATAAGAGGTTAATATCTAAAACATACAGGATTTCATGCAAAAAAACAAATAACCCAAATTAAAAATGGGCTAAGATCTGAAGGGGCACGTGCACCCAAATGTTTATAGCAACAATGTCCACAATAGCCAAACTATGGGAAGAGCCTAGATGTCCATCAACAGATGAAAGGATAAAGAAGATGTGGTATATATGTGCAGTGGAATACTATGCAGCCATCAAAAGAAACAAAACCCTGCCATTTGCCAACGACATGGATGGAACTTGAGGGTATTATGCTAAGCGAAATAAGTCAATCAGAGAAAGACAATTATCACATGATCTCACTGACATGAGGAATTTGAGAGGCAGGGCAGGGGGTTGTGGGGGAAGGGGGGAGAAAAATGAAACAAGATGGGACCAGAGAGGGAGACAAACTTTAAGAGACTCTTAATCTCAGGAAACAAACTGAGGGTTGCTGGAGGGGAGGGAGGTGGGAGGGATGGGGTGGCTGGGTGATGGACATTGGGAGGGTATCTATGGTGAGTGCGGTGAATTGTGTACTGATGATTCACAGACCTGTACCCCTGGAGCAAATAATACATTATATGTTAATATAAAGCCTGGCAGGGACCTAATTAATTAATGAATTAAAATAATAAATAAAAATGGCCAAAGCACCTGAAAAGACATTTTTCCAAAGAAGAAATACAAATGGCCAACAGGTACATGAAAAGATGCTCAACATTACTGGTCATCAAGGATGCATAATTTATGCAAATTAAAACCACAATGAGATATTTCCTCATATATGTTAGGATGTCTATTATCAAAAAGATAAGAGGGGCGCCTGGGTTGCTCAGTCGTTAAGCGTCTGCCTTCGGCTCAGGTCATGATCCCAGGGTCCTGGGATAGAGCCCCACATCGGGCTCTCTGCTCCTCCGGAAGCCTGCTTCTCCCTCTCCCACTCCCCCTGCTGGTGTTTTCTCTCTCGCTGTATCTCTCTCTGTCAAATAAATAAATAAAATCTTAAAAAAAAAAAAAAAGATAAGAAATAACAAATGCTAGCAACGATGTGGAGAAAATGGAAACCCTTGTACACTATTGGTAGGAGTATAAACTGATGCAGCCACTATAGAAAACAGTAGGGAGGCTCCTCAAAAAATTAAAATTAGAACTACTATATGAAGGCACCTGGGTGGCTCAGTGGGTTAAAGCATCTGCCTTCAGCTCAGGTCATGATCTCAGGGTCCTGGAATCGAGGCCCGCATCGGGCTCCCTGCTCAGCGAGGAGCCTGCTTCCTCCCCTCTCTCTGCCTGCCTCTCAGCCTACTTGTGATCTCTCTCTCTGTCAAATAAATAAATAAAATCTATAAAAAAAAAAGAACTACTATATGATCCAGAAACCCCACTTCCTGGGGTATATTCCATGTTCACTGCAGCACTATTCACAATAGTCAAGGGAGGGAAACAACCTAAGTCTCCATTGACAGATGAACAGATAAAGAAAATGTGACATATTTACATAATAGAATATTATTTGGCCTTCTAAAAAAAGGATATCTTGCTATTTGTGACAACATGGATGAAATTTGAGGGTATCATGCTAAGTGAAATAAGCCAGACAAAGAAAAATACTACACAGTATCACATTTTTGGAAACTTAAAAAAAAAAAAAGTCAAACTCAGAGGAAACAGGGTAGAATGGTGGTTGCTGGGGCTGAGGGGTGGGGAAAATAGGGAGAGGCTAGTAAAAGGGTACAAATTTTCAGTTATGAGTAAGATCTGAGGATCTAATGTATAACATGGTAACTATCATTGATAACACTGTACATGTAATTGAAATTTGCTAAGAGAGAACTTAAGTGTTCTCGCCAAAAATTAATCAATCAATCAGATGGACTTCTTAAATTGAGATGATGGAGGGGTTGAAATTAGAGTCAATGTCAAGCTTCATAAGTGAGTGAGTGACTGAGGTAGGGTGGAGAGCAAGAGTCTTACAGGAAAGGAACACGAGGGGCACCTGGGTGGCTCAGTGGTTTAAGCGCCTGCCTTCGGCTCAGGTCATGATCTCAGGGTCCTGGGATTGAGCCCCTCATTGGGCTCTCGGCTCAGCAGAGGGCCTGCTTCACCCTCTCTCTCTCTGACTGCCTCTCTGCCTACTTGTGATCTCTCTCTCTCTGTCAAATAAATAAATAAAAATCTTAAAAAAAAAAAAAAAGGAAAGGAAAGGAACACGAGGAACAGAGAGCCTAGGATTTTGGAAAGTGCATCTACATGGATACTGAACGCACCCAGATTCAAGACTGGTGTAATGTTGAAGAGAAAGACCAAAACAAGGAACTAAGTAGGTAAATGCAGTAAGGAGAGGCACTGAGTGATAAGCAAGTCTGATAGGGAATTCAAAACTATTCTAAAAAGTAATTTAAAGAAGGAGAATAGTTTGGAAGCAGTCATCAGGACGAAGGAATCTTCGTCCAACCCCACCTCCAAGTTCACTTACTCAACAACACAGACACTATGTGAGAAGGCTCCAGGAAAAGCACTTCCTTCAGGGTAGAATCAGCGTTTCTCAACCTAGCACTGCTGAGGTTTGTAGCCTGAGAATTCTTTACTGTGGGGACTGCTCTGGGCATAGGATCTTTAGCAGCATCCCTGGCTTCTATCCACTAGTTGCTAGTAAGGCCACCTACAACTGGGACAATCAAAAATATCTCCAGACCTTGCAAAATGTCCTCTGAGGAGCAGGGCAGATTATCCCCATTGACAACCAAGGGGCTAGAGCAAGAAGGTGAAGGAAGTACTCAGAGAAGGGATTTAGGACATAGAGGGTTTTGCAGATGACTAACCATGAGCCCCAGAAGGCATAGTGGAAAAGGTGCAGATAAATTTAAGCTGAAAGTTCTTTTGTGCACCGTTCAAATTACATCACTTCAGCAGCTGACAGGTCAGGTTCGGTCCTATTGAGGTGTTTATAGATGCAATGAATTTTCTGTTTTCTGCAAGGGTATCTCTCTGCTTCTGAAGTTGTTCTCATTGATATCATCATCATCCTATGAAGGTTGGGTTGACGCTCCCATGTAAGAGGGACAAAAAGTTGACAGACTTGGCTACTCTTACAGCTCTTCAGATATAAGCTCCACATTGATGTAGGTCCAACCGACAGTGACAAAATTCCATGGTACCATGAGGTTGACAGATCCAAGAATGTAATCACAGAAGTTTCTGAAAACTGGAAAAGATTCCATAAATTGGAATTAAGGTTAATCTGATGAGGTTGTATAAGTAATATTATTGGTGGTTTAAGTTATTTTTTGAGTAATCAGTACAGTCCCAGGGTTCAAAATTCAGGAAGTACTGAAAAGTTTACAGTAAAAAATACTCCCTTCACCTAAGTCTTTCAGTTTCCCTCCCCCCAGAGAAAGAATAATACCAGGGTTGTTTATATCCTTTCAGAGGTACTCTGTGTGTATACAAGCTAATATGGGTACTAAATAGACTTTTTTAATGTGTTATATTCTTAGGCAAAACCACACCATCATATTCAATTATAAATGATACTGTAACATATTGCATAGTTTAAAACTTCTTATACTTTACCCAAAATTAATATAACATTGCATTTCACTTATACTTCAACAATAAAAATTAAAAAACAAAATTAAAAACTTATATTTTCTATAACTGCATTATCAGTTTGTATAATTATTATTTAATGCATCATACAGCATCATAACCTTTGTGAGGTTTTTTAATATTTTATTTACTTATTTGACAGAAAGATCACAAGTAGGCGGAGAGGCAGGAAGAGAGAGAGGGGGAAGCAGGCTCTCCGCCGAGGAGAGAGCCCGATGTGGGGCTCGATCCCAGGACCCTGGGATCATGACCTGAGCTGAAGGCAGAGGCTTAAACCACTGAGCCACCCAGGTACCCCCATCATAACTTTTCTATAGGTTCCTTCTATTCCTTGATCATAACACCTGACTCTTTTTTATTGCTGCAATAAGTTGGAAAGGAAAAAAAATCATCATCATCATGGATGCACTGTTGCTTCATTGGGGCAATTTTTGGCATCATTTTAGAATCATTTAAAGTAATTAAGAGTCAACATAAAGGTTTTCTATTCCAGGTAGATTATTTAGATGCTTTTTTCTCTTTGTTGATTTTTCCTTTTTTACTTATAGCATTCTAAAATTTGAGATATACTTTACAGAACATAAAATTCACTATTTTAAGGTGTACATTTCAGTGGGTTTGGAAATATTCACTATGTTGTGCAACAACCATTACCACTATCTGATTTCAAACTATTTCCATCACCCTCCAAAAGAAACCCTGTACCTATTAGCAGTTAGTCCCTATCCCTCCCCTCCTCACCTCCTGGGTGATCACTCATCTCCTTTCTGTCTGCATTGATTTGCCTAAACTTGATATTTCACATGAATAAAATCATACAACATGTATGTGGCCTTTTGTATCTGGCTTCTTTTACTTACCATGTTTTCAAGTTTCGTCCACATTGTAGCATGTACTGGTATTTCTTTTCTTTTCTTTTTTTAAGTAGGCTCCAGCCAGTGTGGAGCCCAACACCAGGCTTGAACTTGTGACCCTGAGATCAAGACTTGCAAGGAGATTAAGAGTTGGACCCTTAACCAACTGAGCCACCCAGGCACCCGGTATTTCTGTGTGTGTGTGTGTGTGTGTGTGTGTGTGTGTGTGTGTGTGTGTGTCTAAATAATATTCTATTGTAAGGATATACCACATTTGTTCATCTACTTATCAGCTGATGGACATTTGGGTTATTTCCACCTTTTAACTATTAGGAACAGTGCTGCTATAAATGTATGTGTACAAGTTTTCATGCAAACATGTTTTCAGTTCTCTTGTGTATAACACCTAGAAGTGGAATTGTTGACTCATACAGCAACTCTGTGTTTAACTTTTTTTTTTAAAGATTTTATTTATTTATTTGACACAGAGAGAGAGATCAGATCACAAGTAGGCAGAGAGGCAGGCAGAGAGAGAGGGGGAAGAAGGCTCCCTGCTGAGCAGGGAGCCCGATGCGGGCCTCGATCCCAGGACTCTGAGACCATGACCTGAGCTGAAGGCAGAGGCTTTAACCCACTGAGCCACCCAGGCGCCCTGTGTTTAAGTTTTTGAACTGCCGAACTGTTTTCCACATCAGCTGCCCTATTTTACATTCCCATTGGCAATGTATGAGAGTTTCAATATCCTATTTTTCACACTCTTAGTCAACAATTATTATTGTCTGGGGTTTTTTTTTAAGATTTCATTTATTTATTTTCAGAGAGAGAGAGATAGCAAGAGAGAAAGCACAAGCAGGGGGCACAGCAGGCAGAGGGAGAGGGAGAAGCAGACTCCCTGCTGAGCAGGGAACCCATACTGGGGCTTAATCCCAGGACCCTGGGATCATGACCTGACCCAAAAGCTTAACTGACTGAGCCACCCAGGAGCCCCCAGGGGGCTAAAATAAATAAAAAATAATTTATTATTTTTAATAATAAAAATTATTATTATAGCCATCCCAGTAGGTGTGAAGTGGTATCTCATTGTGGTTTTGATTTGCATTCACCTCGTGACTCATGATGTTGGACATCTTTTCATGTGCATATTGGTCATTTGTACATTTTCTTTGGAGAAATAACTACTCAAGTCCTTTGCCCATTTTCAAATAGAGTTAGTTGTTTGGGTTTTTCTGTTGAAATGTAAGAGTTACAGCCATCAGAAAGGATGAATACCCAACTTTTGTATCAACATGGATGGGTCTGGAGGAGATTATGCTGATAATAACTAAATCAATCTTAAAACAAGAAAGGGGAGAGGGCAGAAGGGAAAGAGAAAACTAGAAATATTCTAGAGTATAAGAGATTTAAGAGGCAAAACAAGCAAAAGTAATCATGATGCTTGATTAGATGCAGATTTCAACAAAATAATTTAAAAGTTTTGGGACAGTAGTGGAAATCTGAATATGAACTACTAGGTAGTACTAGGGAATTATTGTTAAAATTTTGGTGCGATAATTGTATTATAGGAAATTATGTTGCAGTTATGTAAGAAAAGTCATTTTTTAAGACATGTACATTGAAAGTCATGCAATATCAAGATATTTCAATTTAATTAAAACACTCATATGTTATGATAGTCTTTTTCATATGCATATTAGCATATGAAATTTTATTACACTGTCAAATCATTTATATAAACTCTTCTGTGCATTTGCTTTTACTTTATTTCCTTGAAAGTGTATGATTTCAACACCTCAGTTCCTGATTAACAAGCAAGAATTGAATGTTTTGTGTTTGGTTTTTTTTGTACAGATTTTATTTATTTGACTCAGAGAGAGACAGCAAGAGAGGGAACACAAGCAGGGGGAGTGAGAGAGGGAGAAGCAGGCCTCCTGCTGAGCAGGACACCAGATGCAGGGCTCGACCCCAGGACCCTGGGATCATGACCTGAGCCGAAGGCAGACACTTAACGACTGAGCCACCCAGGTGCCCCAAGAATTGAATGCTTGATATTAATATTGGGTCTGCTCACCTAAGCTCTGTATCTGCAGTGCTAGAGGCTTGCTGGAAGCACTGGAGCCTAGCATTTAGGAGTATAAATCTGCCTAATTTTATATATTTTTATTATTATTTTTAAGTAAACTCTACCCCCAATGTGGAGCTCAAACTCATGACCCCAAGATCAAGAATTGCATGCTCTTCTGAATGATCCAGCCAGATGTCCCTATATCTGCCCCATTTTATTTTATTTTATTTTATTCTTTATTCAAGAGAGAGAGAACACAAGTTGGGGGGGCAGAGGGAGACAGAGAAGCAGACTCCCGCTGAGCAGAGCCCAATGTGGGGATGTGGGGCTCCATCCCAGGACCCTCAGATCATGACCTGAGCAGAAGGCAGATTCTTAACTGACTGAGCCACCCAGGTGCCCTATATCTGCCCAATTTTAAATCCCAACTCTGCCTTGCACCAGCTGTCTGGCTTCCCATGGACAAGCTACTCTGCCACTTCCAGCCTCAATTTTCCTACCCATACAATAGAGGCAATAATATGTTTAACTCTTCTTTAGGTTGCTGTGGTAATAAGTAAGATAAACTATGTAGAAGACTAAACACAGTGCCTGACACAGGCTGAGGACCCAAAGGTGTTTTAATTACTACGATCTTGGGTGGGTCACTCAAATTCCACCTTTTTAAAATCAAGAAATTGGATTAGATTTCTTCTAAACTCTCTCTCTATTTGTGTGAGTGACTTCTCCTCCCTGAGCTTCCATTTCTGCGTTTGAAATGAGAGGCCTGGAGATACCATCTATTTCTAGTATCTCTGATCATGAAGGATCCTACTAAACGTTCACTAACACAAACTTGAACAGGGGAGTTAGCTTCAAATAACCAAAACCTCCTCATGTGCCAGGAGCAAGAAGTTGAGCTTGGGGAAAGGAAACATACTTTACATATTCATATTTTCAACTTCTCCCAAGGTCTGCCTGGATATTGATGCTTTACTGAAAAAGAAAATGCATATAAAATGATTCATAATAGATGGTATAGAGAGTACAGATGGCATCATTATGGTAGAAATGTTATTATGATCATGATAATGGGGAGCAAATTAGGAGGACGGCTCTTTTCCTTTGTTAGGAAGTCCATAATCAAAAGATACTATTTTTCCCATAAAATGGATTGTGACTAGGAAGTAGTGAGGCTTACTTAACAATATATAGAAGTGGGGGGAGCACCTGGGTAGGTGCTCAGTTGGTTAAGCATCTGACTCTTGGTTTCAGCTCAGGTCATGATCTTGGGATCATGGTCAAGCCTCACATGGGGCTCTGCACTCAGCTCAGAGCCTGCTTGAAAGTCTCTACCTCTCCCTCTGCCCCTCTTGCGCCTTTGTTCTCTCCCTCAAAGAGAATGAAAGAGAGAGCAGTCGAGTGGGTGGAGGAGCAGAGGGAGAGGGACAAACAGACTCCATGCTGAGCACAGAGCTCAACAAGGGACTCGATCCCAAGACCCTGAGATCATGACTGGAGCCAAAATCAAGAGTCAAATACCCAACTGACTGAGCCACCCAGGCTCCCCAAAAAACACATCTTTAAAAAAAAAAAAAACCCACCAATATACAGAAGGGGGATTTGTCCTATCAGACGTTAAAACTTAAAAGCCTTTCTAATTAAGACAATATGGGGGGGGGCGCCTGGGTGGCTCAGTGGGTTAAAGCCTCTGCCTTCGGCTCAGGTCATGATCTCAGCGTCCCAGGATCGAGTCCCCACATCGGGCTCTCTGCTCAGCAGGGAACCTGCTTCCCACTCTCTCTCTCTGCCTGCCTCTCTGCCTACTTGTAATCTCTCTCTCTCTCTGTCATATAAATAAATAAAATCTTAAAAAAAAAAAAAGACAATATAGGGGTGCTTTGGTGGCATAGTTGGTTAAGTGTCCGACTTGATTTAGGCTCAAGTGGTGCTCTCAGAGTGGTGAGATCAAGCCCCACCTGGAGCTCCACACCCAGATTCTCTCTCTCCCTCTCCTTCTGCCCCTCCCTGTTTGCGCTCTCTCCCTCTCTCTCTCTCTCTCTCTCTCTCTCTCTCTAAAATAAGTAAATAAATCTTCAAAACAAAAACAGTACAGTACTGGCACATGAACAAACAGACCAGGGGAATACAATTTAAAAAAATTTTTTTTTAAAAAACAAGAAACAGATTCAAGTGCATAAGGAAATTTAGTATATGATAAAGGTGGCATCTTACCTTATTGGGGCAAAGATGGGTTTTTTAAATAAATGGTACTATGACAAATGGGTAGCCATTTAGTAAAAGGTAAAATTAGGTCCATACTCCACAACATGCATAAAAATCAACTCCAAATGGGTCAAGAACCTAAGTGTAAAATATAAAACTATGCAATGATTGGAAGAAAACATGAGCGAACACCTTGTAACTTCACTATAGAGAAAGGTTTTCTAACTATGACTCAAAAACAAAGGCAATAAAATAATAAATTTGTTGGGGTTTTTTTTAAGATTTTTATTTATTTATTTGACAGAGAGAGAAATAGCAAGAGAGGGAACACCAGCAAGGGAAGTGGGGGAGGGAGAAGCAGGCTTCCCGCCAAGCAGGGAGCCCGATGCTGGGCTCGATCTCAGGACCCTGGGATCATGACCTGGACCGAAAGGCAGACGCTTAACGACTGAGCCACCCAGGCGCCCCTAAAATAATAAATTTTATTACATTTTTTAAAATATGCAAAAATACCAGAAACAAAATAAAAAAGACAATTGACAAATCAGGAGAAAATATTTGCAACATATATCACAAATAAAATTCTAATATTCTGGGGCGCCTGGGTGCCTCAATCGATAGATCATGTGACTCTTGATCTCAGGGTTGTAAGTTCAAGCCTCACATTGGGTGTAGAGATTACTTAAAAATAAAATGTTTAAAAAAAACAGATTCAAACTGACTCGTAGAAAGATCACTTAGAGATTCTTTACAGCCAAATCTAAGACAATGTGAGCAACAAAAAAATAATAGCAACAGATTCTAACCCATAGAATAAAACAAATAGCCATGAGCCCATACTGATAGAAAAAAAATGACTGAATAAATAAATTGAATGAATGAAAGAATGGGAGAAGAGAGAGCTTTTCCTTACAGTAGAATACCAATTAATAAATGTGGAAGGAATGATGGAAATAAAAAACCACTACTTGACAAATACTGTGGTAATAATTGTTGCAAGCAAGAAAGTATTATGGGAAGCAGGATATTTACATAGTCTCAAAGAACCACCCCACAAGATACTCTTTTATTGCAAAGACAAAGCAATTTTACACTGGAGAAATCCAGCAAATACCACTTGATACATAACGACTGAGGTTAATATTACCTGTAATAAAACATGGAGATAACCCACCTTCAGATATCATGCTTTGAGAAGAAGACAACATCACTTCTGTGATACTCTTCCCAAAACACACAACCTGAATTTAATCAGGAGAAACATCAGACAAACCCAAACTGAAGTAGGTCTACAAAAAGCTGGCCAGTACTTTTCAAAAGTTTCAAAGTCATAAAAGATAAAAGACTGAAGATGAAAGACAAGGACTAAGCAACTATTCAGATGAAAGGAGAGGACAATTAAATGCAGTGTGTAATCCTGGATTATATCCTAGCCCAGAAAGGGGATTTTAGTGGAATAATTGATGAAATTGAATTAAGTCCACAGATTAGTCAATGCTATGTCAATTTCCTGGTTTTGACAATTGTGCTGAGGTTTTGTAAGACACTAACACTTGGGGAAGCTGAATGAAGAGAATTTTTTGAACTATTTTTATAATTTTTTTAAACGAGCTCAAAATGATTTCAAAATGAGAAAAAAATAGAACCCGTCCATTCAAATAAATACTGTCCTTCAAAATACTGTCTCTGAGATGCTCTTTATGGTAAAGTCGTGATAAAGTTTTTGACCTTTTGAAAGTGTTTTCATTAGCCATTTAATACAACACAAGAAAAGTAGTTTCTTGCAATATATTAAAAAAAAAACTTTTGGGGGATGCCTGGGTGCCTCAGTTGGTTAAGTGTCTGCCTTTGGCACAGGTCATGATCCCAGGGTCCTGCCAGGCACACCCCCCCTCCATTACCTAATTTTAACAAATAATTTCTTCCCCAAATGTACAGTATTTATTAATTTGAGGTATTTTTTGGGAATAATTTAAAGCAAATCCCAAGGGCACCTGGATGGCTCAGCTGGTTAAGTATCTGACTCTTGATTTCGGCTTAGATCATAATCTCAGGGTCATGAGATACAGCCTTGAGTCAGGTTCTGCATTGTGTATGGAGCCTGTTTAGATTCTCTCTCTCCCCCTCTCCCTCTGCCCCTTACTACCTCCCTTTCTAAAAACAAACAAACAAACAAACAAACAAAAACAGCAAATCCCCAGATAGGGGTGCTTGGCTGTTTTGGTCAGTAGAGTATGGGACTCTTTATCACAGAGTTGTAAATTTGAGCCCCACATTGGGTATAGAGACTACTTAAAAATAAAATCTCTTAAAAGCAAAAATACGGGCACCTGGGTGGCAAAGTCAGTTGGGCAACCGATTCTTGGTTTTGACTCAGGTCTTGATCTTGGGGTCATGGGATCCAGCCCCATGTTGGCTCCAGGCACAGCACGGAGTCTGCTTAGGTTTCTTTCTCTCACTCTCCCTCTGCCCACCCCTACTTCCTCTTCCAGGCTGCACGTACAGGTGCACACACGCACTTTCTCTCTCTCAAATAAATTTTTTAAAAAAATGAAAATAAGAAAATAAAGCAAATCCCAGATATGTCATTTCATGGTAAAAACTTTTTTCTTTAAATATATCCACTATACGGGCACCTGGGTGGCTCAGTGGGTTAAAGCCTCTGCCTTCGGCTCAGGTCATGATCTCAGGGTCCTGGGATCGAGGCCGTATTGGGCTCTCTGCTCAGCAGGGAGCCTGCTTCCTCCTCTCTCTCTGCCTGTCTCTCTGCCTACTTGTGATCTCTCTCTCTCTGTGTCAAATAAATAAATAAAATCTTTAAAAAATATATATATATCCACTATACCTGGGGCTCCTGGGTGGCTCAGTCATTAAGCATCTGCCTTCGGCTCAGGTCATGATCCCGGGGTCCTGGGGTAGAGCCCCCCATCGTGCTCCCTGCTTGGCGGGAAGCCTGCTTCTCCCTCTGCCACTCCTCTGCTTGTATTCCCTCTCTCGCTGTATCTCTGTCAAATAAATAAATAATAAATAAAACTATCCACCATACCGTTATCACAGCTGATAAAATTAATTCCTCCAAGTTTCTAGTCCTTATTCAAATCTTGCTATCTCAAAAGAGCTTTTTTTTTTAAAGATTTTTTTTTAATTTATTTATTTGACACAGAGAGAGAGATCAGATCACAAGTAGGCGGAGAGGCAAACAGAGAGAGAGGAGGAAGCAGGCTCCCTGCTGAGCAGAGAGCCGGATGTGGGCCTCGATCCCAGGACCCGGGGATCATGACCTGAGCCGAAAGCAGAGGCTTTAACCCACTGAGCCACCCAGGCGCCCCCCACCCATGTTTTCAAATTAATTTACTCTGTTGGGGAAATTAGATTATCTGCGCTGTGGAAACAGACTACTTCCTTCCTACTGATTTTTTTTAAACTTCTTTTTCTATTCCTTGTATTTCTGGTAAATTATTGGTTAGAACTAAGGCTTAATTAGATTTAAGTTCAATTTGGAGGAATCACAGATACTTTATAGAAGGCACTGTGTACTCACTATTGGATCCCATCAAGAGGTACATGAATGTCTGGTTGTCTTTTTTAATGATGCTAAGATGGATTAGGAGGTTAAATAGTTATCAGTCTGACTCCCTCATTATAAAGTTCAATACCTTTTAAAAAAAATTTTTTTTAAGATTTTATTTGTCAGAGAGAGAGTGCACAAGCAGGGGGAGCAGCAGAGGGAGAGGGAGAAGCAGGCTCCCCACTGAGCAGAGCCCATGAGGAGCTCCATCCCAGGACCCTGGGATCATGACCTGAGCCAAAGGCAGCCACTTAACGGACTGAGCCACCCCTGAGTCCCATCAACACCTTTTTTAAAGGGAGGTTTTATATATGTTTAACTTTATCAATAACAGAATCACATCCTGAAATCTTGCTCAGGAATAGCAATCTCCATATGTTCAGTTAACTTTCCTAACAGAACTGGGGTTGAAGGTCTATGTCAACTCTTTTATCACAAAGTATTATGGGGGAAATTTTTTTATGAGGAAACTAATTTTTAAAGTTGTGAAATACAGATAAAGTTCAAAATCACGCCACACATTATTACCACGACTGAGAACCAAATGGATAGATTTGAGAAGTCTTGGCTACAACGCTTTAAGGAAATGTCTCAAAGAGTACTAGGGAGCTAAGCATTTTTTTAAAAAAAGAAATTGATAGAGTCGTCTCTGGGTGGAGGGACTGGAGACAGGAGTGAGAAAAGGAACTGTGACTTTTCATTATAAACCAAACCGTGCATGTATTATGTTGATAGCATTACAAAGGGCAAAGGTTGACGAAAAAGTAATAGAGTGCTGAAAATACCCAAAAATAATAACATACTACTTTTATGCTGTATATGCTTCCAATTCTGTTCCATCAGAATCCATTTGGAAAATACTTAAAGGCGCCAAGGTCAATAAAAGCTCATGTGATTACTGAAGAGCTTCAAAAGAACTGACGTGTTAGAAAGGGGTCCTAAGTTTGGAGGTCACTGCTGGGGAGTCTGTTCCGACGCGACGAGATTCCCAACACAGGTCATCCCCCTGCTAGGCCGGGACCTCCACAAAGCCTCGCGGGAGGCGGGGCTAGTGACGTCGCAGAGACGTCCCGCCCCCTTACGTCGCGCACTGGGAGGCCAGAAGGTTTCTGGCGGGGCCGGCGCCATTTTGCCGGAGCCTGCGACCGAGTGGGAGTGGAGTGGAGCGGCCGTTGTTGCCGACTCTTGCCTCCTCCCCACGGTCCAGTCAGCGGTTGATTAGGCCATCGGCCCTCAAGCCGACACTTGTCTCTTATTTAGTTCTGGGGAACGCCTGGCCGACATGAGTGATGTAGAGGAGAACAACTTCGAGGGCAGAGTGAGTACAAAGCCGCGGGAGCCGTCTTCGGCGGCGGCCCGATGCTCGGGGTTTCACTGGGACGAGCGCGGTCGGGCGGGGTTGCGGGGAGTCCTGCGGGGGCCCGCGGGGAGCAGCCTCTGGAGCCATCGCGGTTGTTTCCTCACGTACCAAGATGGCTTCTGGGTTCCACTCTTTACCCAAACACCGCGGATAACCCCTCTCCCCCTTTTTTGGAGACTGACTGATACTTGGACTCCTGGGTCCGATTTCCCCCCGCAGTGCGCCCTCCCTTCTCCCAACCCCTGAGGCTTCCTTATCTCTATTCCGAGGAGTGGGTCCCCGTCGCGGTGGGGCGGGAGGAGACGGCAGGGAGTTCCCCTCCGGCCGGATAGTGGTAGGTGCTTCCTGCGGTGGCATTTCTGGCGACCCCGAGCATCGTAGAGGGTCTCGGGGTCGAAACTGCGCGGGGCTGCTGTCCGGGCGGGGAGAAGCTGGCGTGGGACTAGCTGGGGCCTGTGTCTCCTTGGCTCTCTATTGCAGTGAGCGGCCGCGTCTCTGTTGGAACCGGCGGCGTTGCGTCTATAAAGGCGAAAGCCTTGAGGTTGAAGGTGGGACGAGCCTAATGAAGTGGTTAGTCAACGACCGCACCGACCCTTAAGCGTTCTTAAGACGAGAGCTGTGAGGGGAAAACTACGCAAGGAGCCCTTTTCCCTTAATGTCCCTTCTACTTTCTTTTCACTTCAAAATGAATGTGGAAATGCTATAACGCCTGATTTTTCTAATTCCTTGATGTTGGGTTTTTTTCTCTCTCTCCTTTATATCTCAACTTCTAATGCTTTTCTTCCTATGATCTTTCATCTAAAAACCACTTCTTTACAGGTTTTTACGGTAAACAAAAAAAAATCTTACATAACTGAACAAATTTTGTGACTTAGTATTTTAAAAAATAGTCAGTTTTACACTATTCTGTAACTCAGAACGCTACCTGGAAATTGCAGACCCCCTCCTATTTTTCTTCTCACCCCATCCACCTACAAAGGGGGCTCAAGGATTTCCATTATTTGGGGTCAGTGAATACAAGGATCACAAAGATACCTTATCCTCAGCCTAGATGTAGTAGGACATTGATAGTTTGAGTTCTACTTCCGAAGTTACCCTCCTATAGTAGTAATTGGTGGAAGTGGGTTAGTGTGAAACCCTGGAAAGAAAATCCCCAGGCATAATGTTCTTGCTGTTGTGTTGGTATTCTAGTCACTAGGGGAAACGCATAAAAACACTTACGGTGTGTGCTAGATGGGATGAATTTAGTCTTTTTTAGAAGGTCATAAGTAGTTGGAACCAGACAGTTAAATCAGAAGGTCTATTTAGGCTTTTGTTCTTTTTGAGGAAAAAGGTTTAAATAGGTTAGAAACAAAACTACTTTTTGATGCCTTTAAGATTGGATTTTTAAGATAAAATCTCAATCACAGATTCAAGTGAGTAGTTGAACCTGCTTTTTTCTTAGGAGGAGATATTGATTGTCCGAACAAAACTTTTTAAAAATCTTGTAATAAAAATATTTGATGGTAATTGCAAGCTGCTTGTTTTTGATCATGTGAGGTAGTTATGGGAAGAAATTTTTCTATCCATTAATCTTTCCTTCCATTGACTTTAATACAGAAATTTTTTGTTTTTGGTAATGTTTTGGTTTGGTTTGTGGGAAAGTGAAGAGGACTACTATTTGGGACATTGTTTTCCTTCTAAGTTTGTAGTCTTAATTAGTCATCAAGTCGAAGAATGGAACGAGTTGCAGATAACTCACCTTACCCTAAGAAAGGTCACTGAGCAATGTATGTAAGATTCCAACCCAATTTATGCTAAAATGCATGTAGGCATTAACATTCTATGTTAGTAAAAAAAAAAAGAGTTCTCCACCCCCCCCCTTACAGTGTTTAAGGTGATGACAGTATTTTTTTTTACCGTGATACCTAAGTGTATTTTAGCGTTAATGAACTCAGCAGATTGAATAATGAATACGCCTATCCTTACCTGTCACATCTTTTTTTTTCTTTTGTAGGTTGGGGTAATTGTCTTTATTTGTAATTGGTTAAAGAATTAGAAGAATGCCAGAAGCTTTTCTGAGAGTGTAATTTTTCTTTTTTTCTTTTTTCTTTTTCTTTTCTTTCTTTTTTTTTTTTTTTGTTTAAAACAATTTAATAAGCACTAGTGCTTTTGGTTTTTAAACTACTGTGATTTCTTATCTTCTAACCACAGACCAGCAGGTTGTTGGTTTTTTTTAATATTTTGTAGAATACGTTGTGTTATCTGTGTATCTAAGTGTAATGACTATTTAGAGAGGCTCAAAACAGGATTTTCAAAGGATGTTTTGGAGGGGTTTTTTTAAGTAGTTACACTTCAAATTTTATAACTAAAAGTAAAGGAAACATTGACAGGTCAGATTTCATTTGCTTTAATCAATGGGATAAGTAGTACATATTAACCCCATCTTACTGAAAAGATACCTGGAATTAGAGAGTAATTTTCTAGAGACTGCAGAACACATTAAAGAAACAGGACTAATACTAATAGTTCTTACATTTGTAGCATTTTTGAACCTTACCACCCCACCGCCAGAGTATTGACATATTTTCAGATATACTACTTACAGTCATTTTGCAAGGATTGGAGTACTCATACCTCTTTAGAAATTAAAAACTGAGGCCTAGAAGACCATGTAGCCAGGAATCCGATTTACAGGTCCCAGTCCATTGCTCATTGCATACATACACTATGCTGTATATGTTTTGATTTCTTTTTAAAAAGGAGCACACTGTACTTCAGCATCTCAGACACATTAATAGTGTTTGCTGAAAACACTTTATAGCAGCTTAATTTTCCACTATAGACTGTCCCTTCCATTATAGAGGACTGGAGTAAAAGAACTTTAGGATAAAAAATATAATTGGTTGAATTTTGTTATAAGTAATCCTAATAATTAACCCAATCAAAATTCCCTTCTGCCTGAGGTAAAACTGTTGAGCATCTGCCTTTTTAGTGAAAGTCAGGTGTCTTGAGGGAAAAAGAACTTGGAGTCTAATTTGAGATGACTGACAGCTCAAATCTGGGTAAAAGTAAGTATATAAGCAAGTGTCCTGTGATAGAAATAATAAGGAATTCAGAAAATGGAGCTGAGTAATTTTGTGAGCCAGGGGGAAGGGAATAATGCTTTACCTAATATGTAAAACTCACATTGGATTTTATGGTTAGGGAATAGATTGATTATATGGATATGACAATGAAGAGGTTGCTGGGTAGTGAGAGGATAGATTTGACTAGCTAGGCAGTCAGATAATGGAGGGTTTTTAATTCTAGGTACAGGGATTTGGACTTAATCCGATATGCTGTAAAAAGGCATATATGGATTCTTAATTCTGGGAGTGGCATAATGAAAGGAATTCTAGCAAAGAACAAAAGGGTTGGTACTAGAAGAGCAGCAAGGCATACTTGAACTATTTAAGGAAGGAAATTATGAAAACTATATAAAGAGGACAGCAGTGGGATGTAAAGAATGAGTGAGACATTGTCAAAGGATCCAGGAGAAGAGGGATGCCTTTAAAATAAATAGGTTCATTAAAGCAATTTGTTTGGGACATGTATATCAACTTAACAGAAATATTTTAAGTGGAAATATCTTTTGGAGTTGAAAGTGAGGGTGGCACTTGAGCTATAAATTTGCTTGTCATCTTCATAAAAAAGAGTTGCTTGCTTCATAGCTTCAATTAAAGTAGGATTTAGGCCTCAAAAAAATTGTAGTCTCCTTCATAGAAATTAAGGGAAATGGGATTTAAGCTTATCTTACCATTTTACTTACCCTCTACCCCTAATTTGTTTTTTTAACCAATTTTAGAAAAATGTTAAGCCCAATTTTTTTCTCATACAGTGACCTGTTGTTTTTAATAGAGGTTGATGATTCTCATGTAGGGGTCCATCTTATAATTCCGTAATTGTCTATCCTTTGTAGTAGAGTTGAAAAGGAAAGATAATGCATGTCTCCTTTTGAGTTCTGGCATCTTGTAGCTAGAATATTTTTAAGCGTCTCCAAGTGTTCCCCCTTCTTAACGTATTAGATGGTTTGACTGGATGACAGAAGTGAAAAGCAAAATGCAAATTCGTCTTTACTCATTTGGAATTAAAATGTGTGTTAGGTTATTTTGTTAAAGAATAGCAGAAATATGGGAAACTTTTTTTCTTCCCTGAAATTTGATTTGTAATAATTGGGGTGATGACTGTGCCATTCAAAACCCATCTTGGTGACTGGCTTAAAAAAAAAAAAGCAAAAAAACCCCCTTAAAATAGGCTTTAAATTTTTCTGTTGATGAAACTTTAATAAACGTGAGGGTACAACTGAGGTTTACCCTCTCCCTTTAAAAAAAAAAAATAGAATCTCTATTTTACAGAGAAAGATCTCAAGTCAGCAGTTTAATTTCATATATCTCATCAACCTATTACAAAAGAGTAAGACTTTCTTTCTCATGATACTGACAGTATTAAACCCAAGACAAGATTGTCGTGGGTTTAATTTATTTATTAAAGTGCTGTCATTTATCCAATTTTAGTGCTTTTTATTCCTCCTGTCATTTTTTTAAGCAAAGAATTTGTAAACTTGAAACATTTTAATGCTCAAATTTTAATATTTGAGACTCTTTCACTGAAGGGTGCTAATTTGCTCAATTTAAGTAGAAGGTGGGATTTTTAAAAGCAGTGTTAACTGTATGCCCACCGTGCACAGATTTGTCATAGATGCTTAATGGTTTGTGCCATTCCTAAAATGAGAATAAAAAGTCCTGATATCTGAAGGAACTTGAAGGGATTTAAATATTTAGGAATGAGAGTTATAAAAAAATACAGATGAGCTTTGTTTATGGATTTATTTTTGTAAGTGAACTGAAGTTATTAACCTATGGTATGTGTAGTGTAACAAGTGTGAATTGGCCTTGGATAATCAACATAACAATTTCCTAGAATCTTCCTGACAGTGTGAAAACCTTATTCTTTGATACTATCAGTGGGTGCTCAGGCATCAAATAACTAACCCTGGGACCTTTGTAAAAGGTATATATTTGCATGCTAAATGAGTTAATACTGATTATTATTTGTTCACCTGTGTAACAGATTTAGCAGGACAGAAGTGCTGGTGAGAAAATGGTAATGATCAGGTGGGGAAAAGAATCAGTAAACGCTTTTAAAAAAAAAGTTGAGAGGGGAATAATGAAAGGAAATGTGGTTTCTTTCCCCTCCCTTCTTTATATTAATGTCAGTTTGTAGTTGTGTATAATCCTGTTGTCTCATGATTTTCACCAAAAGTAGAAGTGACTAGGGCTGCCTGACCAATCTGAGGTAGAAGAAGTTATTTTTTTTAATTAAGGCCCTGTAGTCTTTCTTACTCAAGATTCCTAAATAGTCCCATGATATTAGAAGATGAGATCCTAAGTAGAAAAGTTCTATAAGGGGTTCTTAGTATACAATTAAGGCTTTTAATATAGCTAAACTTTTTGGACATTACAGTTTATCATGACGTACAAGCAGGCTGGTTTATGAATCATTTAAAATTTGTACAAAAGATTATATAAATTTTACAGGTAATTTCACAGTTGTGAATTACTTAAATTTGATAATGTATGCATAAGTGCTAATTCCTACGTAATTTCTTTAAGCATTTCCAAAATTATTCCAAACTTTTGAGAATGTAAAGGCACAATGTTAGAATATCTGTGCGCCTTTGCAGATAGAAGGACTGCTTTAACCTCACTTAGAATGCAGCATATAGGTATTTTCTTTTTAAGGCATTGCTTTAATAGCAGTTATGGGTTAAGAGAGTGGAAGTATTTCTTTTACAAGCTTAAGAGTCCAAGAGAAGCAGCTTGTCATACTCAAGAACTGCTATTTTGTAGACTCAAATTAAAGAATTGAATAAATAAAAGTTTTCCCTAAGCCCGCAAAAATGAAGTTCTTAGTACAATAAATATTACAAGCTATTGGAGTAATTTAATTACCCTTCCCCCTTTGGGACATAAAATACACCTAAATGCACTAATGTATTTTTAGGGAAATAGATCTCCAGTTTTATAAAATAGTGGGAAAATACATTTTGAGAAAGTTTGTTTTAAAAGTTTATGCTATTACAGACTTGAATTTGTATAAACGTGGCAGTGTGACTTGGCATAGAATTTGCATTGCCGTAATAATAGAATGGGATATAGTTTAATATTTATGTGTTATGTGTTTAATGGGCTTTGAGTACTAAGCATATGTTACTGGAATTTTTTTTCTTCCACCTATTACATGATACTAGCTGTATTAAAAGATAAGACTGCAATTATTGTTTACTGTAGGAATTGTTCATGTTCTGCAACAATGTGTGCATATATTTAATAACCTTTTGCCTTGATTGAAGGAATAGTCCAAGGTTGTTGTGGTTATTTACAGTGTGTAAAATGCAGCTGTATTTTAACACAGGTTGCTTGAATTGGGTACACTGTGGTTCTTAGTATTCATGGTTAGCTCTCTTTTTTTTTTTTTTTTTTTTTTTTGGCTGTGTCCTTCAGCTTCCATCCGAGGTACCTTGATAATAAAGAATAGTTAAAAGAACAAACATACACCGTTTAAGCAGGTTGTACTGTGAGAACTTTCTACCTGGCTTCTGGTTTATAATAGGTAAGGTAGACTGGAAGCCTGTTTGATTGTTATTAAAAAATGTGGATATGATTTTTTTGAGTCAGTCTGCCCATTTCAACTAGACGGCATATTTTTAAATGATTGTTGGATCCACATGCAGGTTACTGAAGAATTTGCAGAATTTCTTGACAGGACAGCTTTAAGAGTAGATTAAGTATAGGGTAGTGAAACAGGACAGATAACACCCCTTCTCAGTATTTTATTTTTCTGTTTGGAATTTCATTTCAGTTTCCAAATTCTGAATAATTTTATGCATTTCTTTGGAAAAAAGTTGGAAGTTACCATTTCGTAATGAAGACAAGGCAAAGGTAGAAAAGAATAATCTAGCATTTGTCCATAAAGAACTTGTACCTTGGGTTTCTAATGCCCAGTTTAGTGAAAATGGTACTCACTTGGTACTAGGTTTTGAAAAACAAAGTTACTTAAAAATGGCAAATATTTTTTTAAAAAAGGCAAGTATTCACATGACCATTTTGTGTGCATGAAGACAACAGTTCTTAGAATGATGAGCCTTTTTTTTTAATTACAGTAAAGATAATTCTGAAAAATTAAAAGTTTATTTTGTGCTTTGTAGTTTATTCTTTGGGTTAAGTTTACTGACAGATACTGATTTATCTTTTTAGATAAGCATCTAAATTGGTTTTGGAGGTTAAAATGGTAGTAATAACTTTGTAACTAGGTGTTACCAGGGAGTTAAGAGGACTGTTTCTTAACCTTGAATGATTCCATGAAGAATTTTACACAGATTCAGATTACCCTAGTATAAAAACCGAAGGATGGCAACAAAGGAGGTGTTAGGTATTTGTAACACCTTAATTAATAAGACTTTTTTAAAAAAATCCTAATGTCTTTTGAAAAGATACTCTGTTGTATCTTAATGTTTTTTTACCAAACCAAAAGGAAATTTTCATTTTTTCCAGTGAGTTGCTATGCCAGAACTGAAATTTAAACTTTAAAATTTAAGATGTTACTGAGTTGCCTTGTTTACATTAATTCCTAAGAAATGGCAGTTTTCAGCACTGTTGAATAATTTTCAACTGTTATATTTATGAGGGAACACTGGGACATCAAATGTACACGTATTTGGACCCTAACTTTTTTATCATGTACTAGAAAAACTCACGTAAGCATTTAAGAATAAATATTGGGTTTTAATATAAGCCTCTGATTTCTATTCTTGTAAAATTCTAGGTTTTACAGTGTCACAGAACGCAAAGCATTCTGAAATGTATGTATAACGTGAGCTATGGTGATGTTCATAGATACTGTTCCATCAACTGTTGTTCAACAGTAGCATAAATGTTGTACCACAGCCACAAGAGAGGGGAAGATATTCTTTACAGCTTAATGAACCAGCCTGTGTGATTCTTCAGTTACAAGCAAATTAGCCATTACTTTTTTTTTTTTTAAGTACTGAATATGCTGCTTTTACAATTTCAGTGAATGAAGAACCCTAAATTGCTGTGCCTGCTCCAGGCATTTGTCCAGAAATTTAGAGAGTATCAGAGATGTGGTGAAAGACTTACTATAGGTAGCTACATGGGAAAGGTTGATACTGAACAGAAAGGTAGCTATATATTTCAGTTTTGTTTGCATCTGAAAGGTAAACAGGCCTACCAGCTTTTAGTACAGTTCTTGATAAATAAGTCTTTGACATTAAACTCAAAGTAGAGGGAGAGTCTTAAGAAAGTTGTGTGGTAGGTAGTCTTATGGCATAAATGAAAAGTGGTGTGAAGTTGGGTGATGTTTACACTAATAAGGCTCAAATGGACAGAGAAACCAAACTGTCCAACCTACTTTGGTCATAAGTGTTTCATATACCTATCAAATTTAAAAAGTTTCTTAATCAGTTTTAAATCATTTGGTTTGGAGAGTTTTCATTTATATCCAACTTTTTCAGAAGCCAGTCAGTTTTCTGATAATAGAATATAGTCATTGAAGGGAGTATATATGTATGCATAACTGCATAAAATGTGCAAAGCTGTGAATAAAATTGATGGGATCAAGAAGTAAAGACCATGATACTAATTTTGTAACTTTTTGTATGTTATGATACTTCATGGATAATACAGAATATTTAAATGGCACAGTTGCAAAATTACATGTATTAGTAATTTACAAGCCAAAGGGGAAATTTTAAGAATTTCATGCCCTCTTTTCCCCTTAGTTTTTTCTTTATGCTTCTTTTACATCAGAACATATGTTTCCGATTAAGTTGGAGTGTGCAAAGATAGTGGTCAAACATACGTGGAAGAAGATGTTAGTAATTTCACTGATTTAATTTTTTTACTACTTTGAACCTCAGCATGTGTTCTATAATATGTGAGTTTAGGTAGGTGTGTACAAATTTCAGCCCAGAATGCTTTGCTTTAACTGTACCTTAGTATCTTAGCATGGCTTAGTGAAAGCTTATTTTAAGATGACTAAGAATCTTCAAGTTATAAGCTAGTAGAAACTTAAGATGTAGGTGGGGGGATTACAGTTAATGTCAGATTTATGCTTGGGTTAAGTATTTATATTGTTCACATTTTAGGAACTAGGATGAAACGTGAAAGGGGAGGAGGGTGAAGAGTATGGTAAAAACATTTAGAGAAATTCAGTAAATTCTCTTGAACTGTTAGAAACTAGACTTTGGACAATTTTAAAGATTATAAAATTGTTTTTTAATAAACTAGTTATTTGCACTTTACCTGCTGGCTTTTCCATTTGGTAGATAACATTCTGAACTCCAGCAGAGTTTTATAATCCCCACGTGCTTAAATATACTAAATGTTCTTTTTCCATTAAGGTTAATGTTCGTGAAGAAATTGAAGAGTTTTTTCCAAGAATGTGGAAGATAAATCAAGATAAAAGAAGGCTAATGAAAAGTATTAAAGATCAGAAAATTAAAATTGAATGGGGGAAAAAATTGAACAGAAGATTGGTCAGATAGAAGCACTTGAATATTTTTTTAAGGCTATTTTGAATTGTTTGAATTGGGGAAGAATACACGAAGTATGAAAAATGAAAAACTCAATGAAGAATGAAGAGAAGTAGAAAGCAAGAGTGAAGTAGAATTAAAAGAATCTGGAAGAATGAATGGGTCCTAGGTTAAGTAAATGTATGGTTTATGTTCCAGTGTCTGTATGATCAAGTTGTAGATGAATTTGCATGATTTCTTAGTTAATAGAGAATTGGTGATCTGGTTCAAGTAGGGAATTATTGAGGACAGTTAGCAGTATTAACAATGGGTTATTAATGAGCTGAAATTTTTTTCTGGAGGGTGTTGCCTAACCATTTGTTTTTCAGGAGCAATCAATATAAATAATTACGGTACTTTAAATGTTAGGTGTTAGGCATCTACGTGACCAGTGCCATTTGTAATACTGTCTTCTTTGTTAGGAGTCTCGCTCTCAGTCAAAATCTCCAACGGGAACTCCTGCTCGTGTAAAATCGGAGAGCAGGTCAGGATCTCGTAGTCCATCAAGGGTTTCCAAACATTCAGAATCCCATTCTCGATCAAGATCAAAATCCAGGTAAGTTAGTGCTTAAAATAATACTTAAGATGCTTTCCTTGGATTTTTCAGAGCAATGTGGTTTTTATCAGGTCCCTTGTTTTTGCTGCATTTTGTATAGAAATTCCACAAAATCATGAAGTAGTTTTTTAAACCCTAGAGTTTAGAAATGAATGTCCTGGGGACATCTGGGTGGCTCAGTAAGTTAGGCATCCAACTCTTGGTTTCAGCACAGGTCATTATCTCAGATCTTGAGATTGATCCCTCCATCAGGCTCTGCCCCCAGTGGGGAGTCTGCTTCTCTTCCTCTCCCACTCATGTGTGCTCTCTCTCTCTCTTTCTCCCCCGCCCAAAATAAATAAATTTTTTAAAAAGAGAAATGAACATTCTAGATAAAGATTTGATTTTTTTTCTAGATAAAGATTTTGATAAGGCAGAGGCAAGTCGTCTTTTAGCCCGGTTAACCTATCAGACACTAGCTATTAATATAAATTAAATGTTTTGATTGAATTATATGTACTTGGCAATGAGGATTGGAGTTTGATTTTATTTCAACAATATTTGTGCAACAAAAATGTAATTTTCTCCATTGGAGACTTGGCATGTAATTCAATGCAGCAAACATTGATGTATCTATGTTGTACTAATTATTGGAATGATTTGAGAAGCTTTTTCAAGATTCACATTCCAGCTATATCCTTTACGTGCAGATTGTGACTCAGTAGGTCCAGGCTGGAACTCTGGCCAGATACAGTTGTGGAGTCTCTGGGTGATTCAGAAGCCCCTCCACTATCCTCTCCACTGACAACAAAAACTCTAGTGAACCACTCCAGAGTTCACTGTATCAGATGTCCCAGGTATACAGGGGTATGTGAAAGAAAGTTTAAAAACAACCTGGACAGTTAATTCAATAAGTCATAATTTCTTGATTAGAAACATAATTTGCCTTTGTATAGAGTTTGCTTGTCAATGGAGCATGAGACAGAGAATTGGTGAAAGACCATACTTTTCTTGAGTCCACAGCTATGTCTTTATCATATCCAGGATCCAACTTGATTTACTAACCACTCTAATTAAATCTACATGTGTAGAGTAGCACTGTGTAGAATTTGGGTATGCAAATAGAAATGAGCATATTTTCATTTTAGGACCTTTGCATTTGCTGCTCTCAGCCTAGAATTCTCTTCGTTCATATATTCAGTCACTTCATTTATTCTCTGCCCAAGTGTCACCTGAGAACATTAAAGATCATGCATACTCTTAACTCTTTTTTTTTTTTTTAAGATTTTATTTATTCATTTGACACAGAGAGAGAGATTACAAGTGGGCAGAGAGGCAGGCAGAGAGAGAGGAGAAAGCAGGCTCCCCGCTGAGCAGAGAGCCCGATGTGGGCCTCGATCCCAGGACCCTGGGATCATGACCTGAGCCGAAGGCAGCAGCTTTAACCCACTGAGCCACCCAGGCGCCCTCTTAACTTTTTTTCATAATGCTTACCACTATCTGATTTAGAGGAAAGTTAGGCACTCCTAAAGTGTTTTTAATATCTCATTTTTCATTACTATTTAAAAGTAACAATTGATGGGGTGCCTGGGTGGCTCATTCGGTTAGGCATCTGCCTTCAGCTCAGGTTATGATCTCAGGGTCCTGGGATTGAGCCCCACTTCAGTTTCGCTGCTCATCGGGGATCCTGCTTCTGCCTCTGCCCCTCTCCTTGCTTATGTGCTCTCAAATAAATAAATAAAATCTTTTTAAAAATTAAAATCACAATTGATATGTTAAATGACAGGTTTTCTTATTAATGGTTATCTTTTATAGTGAGGTTATAAATTAGTGCTAAGGAAAATGGAAAGTATGTAAAAGTATACTAAATCTGCTAGGAACCATATCTCCATGTCTTTTTTTTTTTTTTTTTTTAAGATTTTATTTATTTGACATAGAGAGATCACAAGTAGGCAGAGAGGCAGGCAGAGAGAAGAGGAAGCTGGCTCCCTGCTGAGCAGAGAGTCCAATGCGGGCCTCAGTCCTGGGACCCTGAGATCATGACCTGAGCTGAAAGCAGAGGCTTTGACCCACTGAGCCATCCAGGCGCCCCATATCTCCATGTCTTGCCAAGGAACCTTTGCTCTTGCTATTCCTAGAACACTTTTCCCCTGTCTACCTAGTAAAATTTATGTCTCCCAGCTTTATTGTTAGCCTTCTTTGTTTTGAATAATCTTCCCTTATTAATTTTATTCCCTTCACCCATGCACTATCTTTTTTAACTTTCTGCCCCTTAGCATGTATAACATTTATTGAACATCTTAAACAAGTTATTTTGTAAGACCGATCACTAGATCACTAGTAGGGCACCTGGGTGGCTTGGTTGGTTAAGCATCCAACTCTTAATCTCAGCTCAGGTCTTAATCTCAGGGTTGTGAGTTCAAGCCCCACATTCAGAAAAAAAAAAAAAAAAAGACATCACTTCTGGTCAGGGTGTTCTTTAAGGATGGCTCACATGAACAGTAAATGAATTGTTGCATTAAAGGGCACCTGGGTGGCTCAGTTGGTTAGGCATCTGCCTTTTTAGCTCAGGTCATGATCTCAGGGTCCTGGGATCAAGCTCTGCATTGGGCTCCCCACTCAGAGCCCACTTCTCCCTCTGCCTCTTACCCCTCCTTGTGCTCTCTGTCTCTCTCAAATAAATAAATCTTTTTAAAAAGGGGGGGGGAATTGTTGCATTAAGAAGCAAAGAGAATCGGTGACTGAAAGAGATATGAGATGAACTAGGGAATCAGCAGTGGAGGGTGGGTGAGCTGTGGAAAGCTGGAAGAAATGAATATTAGGGCGCCTGGGTGGCTCAGTGGGTTAAAGCCTCTGCCTTCGGCTCAGGTCATGATCTCAGGGTCCTGGGATCGAGGCCCGCATCGGGCTCTCTGCTCGGCAGGGAGCCTGCTTCCTCCTCTCTCTCTGCCTGCCTTTCTGCCTACTTGTAATCTCTCTCTGTCAAATAAAATCTTTAAAAAAAAAATGAATACTATTATATGGGCATTTAGGTTGTTGAATTAATTTAGCAGATGCTAGATTGCAGTGGGCTAAAGAAAGATTAGAAAGAAAATGGTATTTAACAGTGAAGGGACTATAGAACTATATGGAGGAGATGGTAAGAATCAAAGGATTTGGGATGCCTGGGTGGCTCAGTGGGTTAAGCCTCTGCCTTCGGCTCAGGTCATGATCCTCAGGGTCCTGGGATCGATCCCCGCTTCGGGCTTCCTGCTCTCTCTCTGCCCACTTGTGATTTCTCTCTCTCTCTGTCAAATAAATAAAATCTTTAAAAAAAAAAAAAAAAAGAATCGAAGGATTTTACTGTGGTGGTAATGGTAGTTGGTGGTTTGTGTTGTCTTTGTTGTGGTAAGATACACATAACATAAAATTTACAATCTCAGTCATTTTTAAGTGTACAGTTCAATGGTAGTAAATACATTTACATTATGCAATCATCACCACCATCTGTCCCCAGAGCTGTTTTCATCTTGTAAAACTGAAACTCTACACCCATTAAACAGTGGCTCTTTGTTTTCCCCTCCTCCCAAGCCCTTGGCAACCACCGTTTTACTTTCTGTCTGTATGATTTTGACTACCCTAAGAATCTTATATAAGTGTAATCACAGTATTTGTCTTTTGGTGACTGACTTGTCTCACTTAACATAATGTCCTCAGGTTTCATCCATGTCACAGAATATTTCAGAATTTCCTTAGGGCTAGTTTGTTTGTTTTTTTCTTTTTAAAGAAGGTAGATTTACAACATGCTTGTAATGTAAAGTGAAAAGAGGGCGCCTGGGTGGCTCAGTGGGTTAAAGCCGCTGCCTTCGGCTCAGGTCATGATCCCAGGGTCCTGGGATCGAGGCCCGCGTCGGGCTCTCTGCTCAGCAGGGAGCCTGCTTCCTCCTCTCTCCTCTCTCTGCCTGCCTCTCTGCCTACTTGTAATCTCTCTCTCTGTGTCAAATGAATAAATAAAATCTTTAAAAAAAAAAAATAAATAAAAAAAATAAAGTGAAAAGAGTGTAGAAGGAATAGACTAAGAACATTATGATTATAGTGATTAAGAGAACAAGAGGAAGAATATTCTTTCCTCAGAAGGGAATTGGGATACATGTATAGATCCTTATCATTAGCCATCTTGTTTCAGTATTTTTACCTAACTGTATTTCTCTCAAAGGTCGAGGTCAAGGAGGCATTCTCATAGACGTTACACTCGATCCAGATCCCATTCTCACTCTCATAGGAGACGATCTCGAAGTAGGTCATATACACCAGAATACCGGCGTCGAAGAAGCCGAAGTCATTCTCCAATGTCTAACCGGAGAAGACATACAGGCAGCAGGGTTTGTGGTTTTTAAAAATTATTAAAAACTTATTTTGTCTCTATATGTTTAGTTATAGCATAATATCTTGCTTTCATAAGATTAGACTATTATTTTAAAGTGGTACTCCAAGGGCACCTGGCTGGCTCAGCCAGTGGAGCATGTGGCTCTTGATGTCAGGGTTGTGTGTCCAAGCCCCTCATTGGGTTACAGATTACTTAGGAAATAAAAAATAAAGTGGTACTCCAGAAACATCCTTAAGTGTATGAATATTGTTTGTATACATTTAAATATATTTTCTTGACTTTTGAGTAGTTAAAGGAAATTGGGGGGAATACATGTTCTACGAATCAAAATAAAGCATAAAGTGAGTTGAGAATATTGAGATGAAAAAGTTTTGGTGGGGATTGAGGGAAGCTGGCAAAGAAATACATGTAGTAAAAATAAAAGCTAACATACTGAGCACTGTGCAGTTTTTCAGTACATGTAATTGGTAAGAGTCTGGGATACGTGGCACTGAGGTTTGGTTTTTGGCTAACTGGCAGAGCCCAGGTTTCAGCCAGGCTGCTTGACTCTTAAAGTTCCTGTGCTTAACTACTGTGCTATGCTTTTCCGCCATGGGGTACTGAATTATTGAACTGTGATGGAGTCTGCTATTTCATGACGTTTTGAAATATGTACATAGATTTTTCACATCTGTGTAGGAGGTTTGAAGGAATATCCTTGATAAGAATGGAAATGGAATGGGCGCCTGGGTGGCTCAGTGGGTTAAAGCCTCTGCTTTCGGCTCAGGTCATGATCTCAGCGTCCTGGGATCGAGGCCCACATTGGGCTCTCTGTTCAGCAGGGAGCCTGCTTCCTCCTCTCTCCTCTCTCTCTGCCTGCCTCTGCCTACTTGTAATCTCTCTCTCTGTGTGTCAAATAAATAAATAAGTAAATCTTTAAAAAAAAAAAAAGAATGGAAATGGAGGAAAGTCGAATCAGCGATTATAGATAAAGTCATATTATTAAGTATAAATCTGTAAGCTAGAAAACATTTGAATAAACCACAAGTATAATATGGCTTTAAACTACAGTGGATTCTTAGGATACATTCTGAAAATTGCTGGGCTAGAAAGTTAGGGCTGTTTTTATTCAGGCTACAGTGGAAGTATACTCCAAAGAAGGCCTGAGTGTACTGTGAACAGTAAAATACAGCTTATTTGGTTTTTTTCCTCTTAAATTCTTCTTTCCCAAGTGACTTGAAATAGTACAGTCTTTGTGTATTAGAGGAGTGTTCTAAGTAAAGTATTTATGTGTGTATTAATTTTTATTTCAATTTGGATCTTGAAATTAAATCACATCATCTTCAACAGGCAAATCCAGATCCCAACACTTGTCTTGGAGTGTTTGGCCTCAGTTTATACACAACAGAGAGAGATCTTCGTGAAGTATTTTCTCGATACGGACCATTGAGTGGTGTCAATGTGGTTTATGATCAGCGAACTGGTCGATCACGAGGATTTGCTTTTGTTTATTTTGAAAGAATAGATGACTCAAAGGAGGTAATTTTATTTTTATAATTTTTCAGTTTGAAATTTTTCTGATGTGCATGATTATATTGTTAAAAGTTGACTAATAGTCTCCCAGTTCTGTAACCTGTTCTCTTTCATTCCCTAACCTGAGTTTCGTTCAAACTCTTCCTTTTAAGGGCAGCTGGGTGGCTCAGTAGGTTAAGCATCTGCCTCCAGTTGAGGTCATCATCCCAGATGAGATTGAGCCCCCACATCAGGCTCCTTGCTCAGTGGGAAGCCTGCTTCTCTCTCTCCCTGCCACTCCCCCTGCTTAAGCATGTCCGTTTGCTCTCTCTCTCTCTCTCTCAAATAAATAAATAAAATCTTTTTTTTTTTTTTAAGATTTTATTTATGTGAGAGAGGTAGTGAGAGAAAGCAGAAGCAGGGAACCTGATGGCAGGGCTCATTCCCAAGACCCTGAGATCATGACCTGACCTGAAGGGACACACTTAACCAATTGAGCCACCCAAGTGCCCCTAAATAAAATCTTTAGGAAAAAAAAAAAAAAGGCAAAAAACAAAACTCTTCCTTTCATTGTTAAATTGGAAATTGCCAGTTTCACTTTCCAGCTAGTATTTTCTGGTATAGGCATATCCTGATTGAAATCTGGCTTTGTAAAGTGAGGTATATGTGTTTGAGTTAATGGAAAAAGTTAAAGTATATAAATGTCCTCTTTTGACTAAATTTTATTCATATTCCAAGCAGATGATTCAACTAACTTCTTAGAAATTATGTGATATTTTGGGGTGCCTGCCTGGCTCAGTTGGTGGAGTGTGTAACTCGATCTCAGGGTTGTGAGTTCAAGCCTCATGTTAGGTGTAGAGATTACTTAAAAATAAAATCTTTTTTGAGGGGCGCCTGGGTGGCTCAGTCTTAAAGCATCTGCCTTCGGCTCAGGTCATGATTCCAGGGTCCTGGGATCAAGCCCCGCATCAGGCTCCCTACTCTGTGGCAAAGCCTGCTTCTCTCTCTGTCAGATAAATAAATTAAAAATCTTTTTTAAAAAAATATTTTTTTTAATTGAAGAGAAATTATGTTATTTGTTTCATCTGTTTAATTTTGTATAGAATTAGCTCCCCATCTATAGATAACAGAGCTTTGTTTTTCTGTTTTCATATTAATCTGTCATTCTTTTCTATAATTAAAATATAGAATTATTTTGGGTTTTTTTGTTTTAAGATTTTATTTGAGAGAGAGCATGGGAGGTGGTAATGGGAGAAGGAGAGAATCTCAAACAGACTCTGTGCTGAGCTACATGGGGTCCCTTATCACGACACTGAGATCATGACCTGAGCCAAAATCAACAGTCGGACACTTAACCAACCGAGCCACCCAATCGCCCCTGAAGCTGTGCTACTCTGTGAGGTATTAGATATTGGATTATAAAGGGAGCAGTAGGCTTGCTTTCCCTATACTAAAGTTAATAGTGATTGGGTTACAGAATTCCGTTTTAAGGAATTTGAAGCCCATTGTTAAAGTTTTGTCAAACCCTTTTTGGGGCACCTGGATGGCTCAGTTGGTTAAATACCCGAGTCTTTTTTTTTTTTTTTTTTTTTTTTTTTTTTTTTTTTTTTTTT
>LNAC01000234.1:409115-429636 GCA_002007465.1 Ailurus styani
GGGATCATGACCTGAGCCGAAGGCAGAAGCTTTAACCCACTGAGCCACCCAGGTGCCCTCCGAGTCTTGATCTTAGCTCAGGTGTTGATCTCAGGGTCAAGAATTCAGGCCCCATATTGGGCTCCACTGTTTAAAAAAGTAAGCGTTATTGTTTAAATCAAACTTTAATAAGTGTTGGGGCACCTGGCTGGTTCAGTTAATAGAACATGGAACTTTTGAGGGCACCTGGGTGGCTCAGTTGGTTAAGAACTGCCTTCGGCTCATGTCATGATCCTGGAGTTCTGGGATCAAGTCCAGAATCGGGCTCCGCAGGGAGTCTGCTTCTCCCTCCGACCTTCTCCCCTCTCATGCTCTCTCTCTCTTTCTCTCTCTGTCAAATAAATAAAATCTTTAAAAATTAAAAAAAAAAACATGCAGCTTTTGATTTCAGGGTCATGACTTTGAGCCCCACATTGGGCATAGAGCTTACTTTAAAAACAAAAACAAAAAACTAATAAATGGCAGATGTATCATTTTTACATGTGATGGTAGTTGGTCATTGCTGTATGCATCAACAGCATTTGATTGCAACATAAACAGTCATAATAAAAGTTAGCATATCTGGGGTGCCTGGGTGGCTCAGTGTTAAGCTTCTGCCTTTGGCTCAGGTCATGATCCCAGGGTCCTGGGATTGAGCCCCTGCTTAGCAGGGAGTCTGCTTCTCCTTCTCCCTCTGCCCCTCCTCGTGTGCTCTCTTACTCACTCACTCACTCTCAAAATTAAAAAAAAAAAAAAACTTACCTTTCAAAAATACTAGATGCTAATGGCATCTAGTGGGTGGAGGCCAGGAATGATGCCAAACCTCTTAAAATGCACAGGGTAGCCACCCAAAATAAAGAATTAGCAGTCCAGGGGTTGTGGGGGGTAGGGAGGTAAAAAATGAAACAAGATGGGATCGGGAAGGAGACAAACCGTAAGAGACTCTTAATCTCACGAAACAAACTAAGGGTTACTGGGGGGTAGGAGGTTAGGGATAGGGTGGATGGGTTATGGACATTGGGGAGGATTTGTGCTATGGTGAGTGCTGTGAAAGGTATAAGCCTGATGATTCACGGACCTGTACCCCCGGGCAAATAATTAAAAAAAAAAAAAAGAATTAGCAGTCCAAAAATACAGTGTGGAGGTCGAAAAACCCCAGATAATTCTAACAAAATAACACTCCAGGTTGTAAGTCATTTATGTAATAGACATTCTAACCAGCATTCTCTAATTTTATTTATTTATTTGAGAGAGAGCATGCACACGCATGAGCTGGGAGCCAGCAGAGAGAGAGAGAGAATCCTAAGCATGCTCCATGCCCAGCCCAGAGCCCAGTGTGGGGCTTGATCTCACAACCCTGAGATCATGATTTGAGCCAAAATCAAGAGTTGGGACATTCAGCCCCCTGAGCCACCCAGGTGCCCCTCTAGTGTTTTAATCTGTCAAATATTATGACTTTTTTTGATTACATATTTTTGATTTATTTCTGTTCTCAATTAAGAGATACAGGTTTAAATTTAAAGATTTTATTTGTTTATTAGAGAGAGACACCACAAGCAGGGGGAGTTGGCAGAGGGAGGGGAAGAAGCAGGCTCCCTGCTGAGCAGAGAGCCTGACTTGAGGCTCTATCCCCAGGACCCTGGGATTATGACCTGAGCTGAAGGTAGATGCCTAACCAACCTAGCCACTCAGGCACCCCAAGATTTTTTTTTAATACGAAATTTTGGTAAGAAATTTGTCCTACTCTTAAGTCCTCCCATAACCACCCTGTCAGGTTTGTTTCTTTATAAAATAAAATGAAAATGGCAACTTTAATTCCAAGGAACTTGCAAATTTGGTAGAGTAGTTGGAATTACTATCCCATTTATTGGTATTAGTGCTGAAGGGTGGAGTGATAGGGAATGTGAGTGCAGATGTAAAGACAGGAGGACTTGTTGCCAGGTTTAGAAGTTCTTTTATATTTGGAGTTCACTAGATGGCGGTGTGTTACCTAAGGAATGATTTTTGGCTAACCTAGACTTGGTTCCCTGAATTGCAATTTCTGCTTGGAGTTGCCTAGACTTGAGTTGCCCAACTTGTATGGTTCTTTCTCAGTAGCTGCCCCCAGTCTTTCAGCAGAGGCCTGTTTAAGCAACTGTCTGTGTGTACATAAGAAAACTCAATGCTATTGACATGCATTATAGCAAGGATTCGCATGTAAAATCCTGGCCCCTCTTGTTTGGGAAAGTTTAGAAAATTTTAATTTTTTAAATTTCAAATGGAAAACATGTTAAATTTGTTGCAGTTTTAGTAGTTTCTCATTAGTGAATTATACATGACTTTCTGTGCCTATTCTTCTTTAAAGGCTATGGAAAGGGCAAATGGAATGGAGCTGGACGGTAGAAGAATTCGAGTAGATTATTCTATTACCAAGAGAGCACACACACCTACACCCGGCATCTACATGGGCAGACCAACTCAGTAAGATTTCAAGTTTTTTAAGCTAAACTGAAAGCCAGATATTCACCAGAAATGTATGCAAACTTTCGATTAATCAAAAGATAAAATGACTTTTTTCCTGTAATTACAATTGAAAGTTATTTAATTTGTGTATATTTTTACATCTATTTGAGGAGAGGAACAAATTAAAACCATCAAAGTTATTCCTGGCTCTTTCCTTGGTGCTCTACAAATAGAAAAATTATTAAATTCTAGAAAAATGGTACATGCTTTTAAGTATTCTCTTTCTATTCTTATGTGAGTTTGGAAGCCTTGTGGCTAGGGAAGAGTTTTACTGCTAGTGGTATCTTTTTTTTTTAATCCAGTTTTCACATCATGCAGAAAATAGAGGCTTTTATAAATTTTTTTTAATATAAAACAACTGAAGAAAGTATTTCTTAAAAGTGAAAGAAGGGGAAAATATAGGCTTTCAGTTACTTTGAAACCTTCCTGGGGAAAATGTAGGGTTTGGTAAGGAGAGCTGACAAAAACTAAAGTGAAAATAGTGTTCCTGTGATTAGGAGTTGGGGAAAACTACAGAAGAAAGTGTTTAAGAGTTTAAATTTGCTGCCAACAGTTTAAAAGCCAGACCTTGCAATTCTTTTAGGGTTGGGCCTCAGTGTAACATAGTTAATTCTTTCTGCTGTTCAGGGTCGTTAACCTTTTTAAATGCTTGATGTTTATTAATTGTTTTTGAATTAGTCATAACTCACATCTTAGCATTTTGGTACTGTTTCCCAGCACTGTATTTCATTTCAGCTTATTGAAAAGAAAAGATCCTGCTGATTTGGGTAGTGCATTAATAAAAGAACAGTTTATGGTTTGAGAGTTTTGTGAAGTCATTCCTGGTTATTTATGTAATGAATAGGAAACCAAAGCAGAATAATACCATGGTAATCAGCAAAGTGAGACATGGGGATCACTGACATGAAAAGTGTTATTCTTTCTCCCTTATCTTCCTGTCTCTCTCCATTTTGGTTAAGTACAAATTAATATTAAATGAAACTGGAGAATATATCACATTAATGTAAAATTTTTACATTTTTCTATAGTAGTGGCGGTGGCGGTGGTGGAGGTGGTGGTGGAGGTGGAGGAGGTGGCAGGCGTCGAGATTCATACTATGATAGAGGATATGATCGTGGATATGACAGATATGAAGACTATGATTACCGGTACAGGTAATGTTTTAATTTGTAATTTCTGTTCTAAATTAGATGGTAGATGTACTATTTGGCACCTTTATGTTTCATACATATTAATAAAAATATTTAAAATAGGTGATGGTTTCTTGAGAAAGTAGAGGGAGATAATTTTCTCAAGATTATTAATTATCTGTATTTGCCAGTATTTTGCTGTACCATATGCTTGCTGTTCTAGTATTAATTGGCACACAGAGAATGTAATAGTATTTGAATGATGGGGAATTTTTATTTTCATCTGCCTCGATGGAGTGATTATGTAGTATGCTAAATAATCTTTTATTTCCTACAGAAGAAGATCACCTTCTCCTTACTATAGTCGGTACAGATCACGATCGAGATCTCGTTCCTACAGCCCAAGTACGTATACTTTTGTAGCATTAAGAACCATTCCTAATAAATGGTTTATTTTAGAAAGCTAGGGTGTATGGAGATTGTTGGTAGTTGGACAAATAATAGACAAGTCAAACTATAATTGTCATTTTGACTTTTGTTTTTTGCTCTCTTTCAGGACGCTATTGATATACAGAATGGTTGCAGATGAGGACATCTTTTTCTCTGTGTGTGTGTGTGTGTGTGTGTGTGTGTGTTGGTTTTGGGTTTTTTGTTTGTTTTGGTTGGGTTTTGGGGGGGGGGTTTCGGTTTTTGTATTTTGTTTAATCCTGGATTTCCCCAAGCTTCTAATCCTTCTGCATCTTAAAAAGAACACTTTAAAAAAATCTTAGGTTTATTCACCATCTACACTTTGTCAGTTGTATTGCTGTTTCCACCCCTTTTAGTATACTCTTAAAGATGTAATTGTCATTTTGAGTAGTTAAACATCTTAAGTAAAAAAAAGGAACCTCCAGTGTTATGCTTTGTAAACAATTTTTTCCCTTTTTTTCTTTTTTTTCTTTTCCTTTTTCTTTTCTTTTTTTGCTTTCCTTTGCTTTTACAAAAAATTAACTCCTGACTAATCAAACGAGGAAAGAAATGATCTTTTAAACCTTCTTTTGTGTTAGATACTGTTTTAGACATTATACTAGAGACCTCCATTTACGACGAACTCCTTTTTTACCTTCTTTGGGGAAGGTAGTAACACATAAAGTAGTTCAGTCATGTCAAGTTTGTCTGGGGTGGCATGGATCAGTCAAATAGTTGAGTGTAGAAAGTTTGAAACTATAGAAGAAAACACTTGGTCATTTCTTTTAAAGAATGAAATTTTTGAACCCTAAAAATTACGTCATTTTTTTTTAGAGATGAAAGCTTGTGGACTCCTGCAAAACATGCTGTATTTAAAGTACATCTGTTAAAACTTAAAGTGTGATTTTTGTGTTAAATTTATTGAAATTTAAGTATTCCCTTAATCAGTGAAGGACAACTTATTTATTACTTAGAGCAATTGTATACTTTGCTGTTAGAAATTTTGGTATTGGGACAATGGTTAAGCAGGCTATTATTGTATAGTATAGAGTCCTTAAAGATACGTGTGAGGAAAAGTAGTCTCTTTTCAAATAAAAGTTAATTTCTTTGAAAATGGGACTGTTTCTTTATTGTGGTAGAATGGGAAAAATATATATAACTGGATTGACTGGGAACCAGTCCTTTGCCTGACATTTTTGCTTATACCCAATGGTATAATGCTTTCTCTCAGTCTTAAAATCCTTGTTTTGGGGCACCTGGGTGGCTCATTTGGTTAAGCATCTTCTGCATTTGGCTCGGGCCCTTATCCCAGGGTGCTTCGATTGAGTCCCGCCCGCATCGGGTTCCCTCCTCATCAGGGAGTCATCTTCTCCCTTTTCCTCTGCCCCTCTCCCCTGCTCATGTGTGCACGCGAGCTCTCTCGCAAATAGATAAAATCTTTTAAAAAATAAAAATCCTTGTTTTTCTTCCCTCCTTTTTTTTCAAAAGACTTTATTTGAGTGAGAGCACAAGCAGGGGGAGTAGCAGGGAGAGGGAGAAGCAGGGTCCTTGCTGAGCAGAGAGCCCAACACAGGGCTTGAACCCAGACGCCCCTTTCCCTCCCCTTTTCTATCAGCCTAGTTGTTGATACTGAGAATGTTCAGTACCAAGCACCGTGGTGAACGAAAGATAAATAATACGGTTTATATCTTTAAGAAGCCCACACTCTGGGTGGCTCAGTTGGTTGGGCGTCTGCCTTTGGCTTGGGTCGTGATCCCGGGGTCCTGGGATTGAGTCAAATATTGGGCTCCCTGCTCAGCAGGGACCTTGTTTCTCCCTCCCCTGCTTCCCCTGCTTGTGTGCGCCCTCTCTCTCTCTCTCTCTCTCTCTCTCTCTCTCTCTCTCTCTCTCTTTCTGTCAAATGAATAAAAATCTATAAAAGAAAACATACTCCGACAACTCTAATGTAAGGTGAGTGTTTTAGTAAAGAGGTGGGTTATTTCAGGTCACTTTTATAAGAAGGTGTAGGAGCATGAGCTCCTTTGTTTTCTCCCTCAAAGCAATGGTGGTAGAATTAAATTATAATCTATGTAATAGACTGATGGGATCTAGGGGATTGAAATGCCTCAGGCTTCTTTTATTTATTTTTATTTAGAGAGCAGGGTGAGGGGCAAAGGCAGAGGGAGAATCTAGAACAGACTCCTCACTGAGTGCAGAGCCTGGCACTTGGCTCAATCTCACAACCCTGAGATCATGACCTGAGCTGAAATCAAGAGTCGAATATTTAACGTACTGAGCTATCCAGGCCCCCCCGTGCTTTTTTAAGATTTTATTTCTGGGGCACCTGGGTGGCTCAGCCAGTTAAGCATCTGCCTTTGGCTCAGGTCATGATCCCAGGGTCTTGGGGTCCGGGCTCAGGTTCCTTGCTCAGTGCAGAACCTGCTTCTTCCTGTGCCTGTCACTCCCCCTGCTTGGGCGCTCACTCGTTCTCTGTCAAATAAATAAAATCTTTAAAAAAAATAAAAACTTTAATGATATATGAATAAATAGAAAAATATGGAACAAATTAAGATCGTCTGAATCATCCTAATTTAACAAAGGGGGGAGGGAGCCTTGTAGATATCTGGAGGAACATGTTAAATATAGGGAATAGCAGATAGAATGGCCTATGGCACTAGAATACCTGAAATGTTGGAGAAGGAAGGAGGCCTGAGAGGACAAAGGTTAATAACCAAGGGCTGGATGTTGCTGGGAGAGGGAGAGGTCAATGCCTTTATAGAAGGGGACTGCTATCAGAAGTAGTTGCATGTGTGTAATGTTATGTATTAGATATTAGGCTTAAGGACTTTAAAGACTAGATGTGTTAAATTATGTGCATGTCCACAGTAGGCATGGAGCCTATTTAAAAAGAATGGTTGTCTTTCAGTGTATGAATTTTCTTTTTCCCACCCAAGTAATTTAAAATTAAGTGAATTGAATGGTCAAAAACAGTGCATTTTTGTATTCTGAAGTACACATTGAAAGGTAAGATGAGAAATAGACCATAGATGGGAGTCATGAATATAGAACACTAACTTCCAAGAAAGCAAACATGCACAAGTGGAAAAACAAGCTTTGCCAATTTAACCTCCCACCAACAGTATTATGAGAGGGAGGTCTTTTCAAACAAAAAGTGTTGAGAGCTGGGCGCCTGGGTGGCTCAGTGGGTTAAAGCCTCTGCTTTCGGCTCAGGTCATGATCTCAGGGTCCTGGGATCGAGGCCCACATCGGGCTTTCTGCTCAGCAGGGAGCCTGCTTCCTCCTCTCCCTGTCTCTGCCTGCCTCTCTGCCTACTTGTAATCTCTCTCTCTCTGTCAAATAAAATCTTTATTAAAAAAGTGTTGAGGGCGCCTGGGTGGCTCAGTGGGTTCAAGCCTCTGCTTTCGGCTCAGGTCATGATCTCAGTGTCCTGGGATCGAGGCCCGCATCGGGCTCTCTGCTCAGCAGGGAGCCTGCTTCCTCCTCTCCCTGTCTCTGCCTGCCTCTCTGCCTACTTGTAATCTCTCTCTCTCTGTGTCAAATAAATAAATAAAATCTTTAAAAAAAAATAAAAATAAAAGTGTTGAGATCTTACTAAAGGAGAATAAGATATACTCTTTGTTATTTACAGCACAAAATTGTTTCAAAATAAAATTACAGTAACACTTTACAAAAAGTATGACAAGATAAAAACTAATAGAGGAACTCCTGGCTGACTCAGTTGGTGTAGAGTTTACTTTAAAAAAGCTAATGGGGGCGCCTGGGTGACTCAGTGGGTTAAAGCCTCTGCCTTCGGCTCAGGTCATGATCTCAGGGTCCTGGGTTCGAGGCCCGCATCGGGCTCTGCTCGGCAGGGAGTCTGCTTCCTCTCTCTGCCTGCCTCTCTGCCTGCTTGTAATCTCTCTCTGTGTGTCAAATAAAAATCTTTAAAAAAAAAAAAAAGCTAATGGAACTAAGGGGTAAAGTAAGACTATAAGATGTTAGTACAAAGATGGATACTACGGAGGGGCGCCTGGGTGGCTCAGTGGGTTAATGGCTCAGGTCATGATCTCAGGGTCCTGGGATTGAGCCCCTCATCCGGCTCTGCTCAGTGGGAAGCCTGCTTCCTCCTCTGCCTGCTTGTGATTTCTCTATGTCAAATAAATAAGATCTTTAAAAAAAATAAAAGGATACTACGGAATCGTGTATACTTGAAATGATTCGCTAATTCTTGTGTACACTTGTAATTGATCCCCAAAATTCTATCCACTTAAACCCATGTGTGGTGTTCATAAAAAGAAGGCTGTTGCTTAACAGTCATGAGTCCCCATAGTATACTGTGCTGTGCTATCCAACTTAATCCAGGGAAAAATTTTCATGGCATAATTTTCAGACGTCTACAATTACTGTTTTCTTTGTAAATCTGAGAGGATACTCCCTTGATGCAGGAAAGGTAACTGGCGTAATTTTAATGAGTTAGGAATAAAATTGACAGATTGAGACTATCTAAAAGAGCCTAGGGACACCTTGTTGGCTCAGTTGGTAAAGCCTGTAACTCTTCTTCCTCAGGATTGTGAGTTCAAGCCCCATGTTGGGCATGGGGCCTACCTTAAGAAAATTGTATAAAAAGAGGGTCCAAGGGCACCTGGGTAGCTCAGTCATTAGGCATCTGACTTCAGCTCTGGTCATGGTCTAGGGGTCCTGGGATAAAGCTCCATGTCGGGCTCCCTGCTCAGGTGGGAACCTGCTTCCTCTCCCGCTCCCCCTACTTGTGTTCCTCTCTCATTCTCTGTCAAGTAAATAAAATCTTTAAAACAAAAATAAAAGTGGTGGGGGGCGCCTGGGTGGTTCAGTGGGTTAAAGCCTCTGCCTTCGGCTCAGGTCATGAGCCCCGCATCAGGCTCTCCGCTCAGTGGGGAGCCTGCTTCCTCCTCTCTGCCTGCCTCTCTGCCTACTTGAGATCTCTCTCCCTCTCTGTATCAAATAAATAAAATCTTTTTTAAATTTTTTTTAAAAAAGGCCCAAGTAGACTCTCATACTTTCCCCTCAGAGGTGAGTATGAACATGGATACAGGTGCCACAATTTTGTAAAACTGGGACCCTGTTGACTTTTTTTTAGATTTTATTTGGGGGGTGGGCAGGAAGGCCGGGGGTGGGGTGGTGGTGGAGAGAAACAGACTGCTGAGCCAGGAACCCCAGAGATCATGACTAGCCAAGGCAGACACTTAACTGACCGAGCCACTCAGCCACCCCCTCTGATCACTCTCAATCTGAGAAGATTCAAAGTATGTATAGAGGAGAGAATGGGGTGTTTATTGGAGATGGTAGTGAAGTTTGCACAGTGTGAATGTACTTAATGCCACAGATCTGTGCACTGTTGGAAATGGTAAATATGTGTAGTCTATCACACACAAAGACATAGTAAAAAATCAAACTCCCTAAAATAAACATCCACACATCTAATTCGGTATTATTTCTCTCTGGTGTATCCTGTCACTTGATAGTTGCTAAGTGATTAGGTAACCAGTGAGGTAACTTGAGCTTCATGACTTACTGTATCGTTGGTGCCTAGAACAGTGCCTGACATGGAGTAAATATTTGCCCAATAAAAGTTTGTATGAATGGGGTTGACTGGGTGGCTCAGTGGGTTAAAGCCTCTGTCTTCTGCTCAGGTCATGATCTCAGGGTCCTGGGATTGAGCTCATTGGGCTCTGCTCAGCGGGGAGCCTGCTTCCTCCTATCTCTCTGCCTACTTGTGATCTCCCTCTCTCTGTCAAATAAATAAAATCCTCTAAAAAAAAAGTGAATGAATGAATGGGGATAGTAACAGAATAAAGATTGGTAGGGTCCATAACTAGATTTCCAAACAGAAAGTTCCATCAAGTTAAACTAAAGAGCTAAACTATAAAAGAAGTATACAAAAGGTAAGGTATAGGCTGAAAGTATATTCAATCATGATGATCCTATAAAAGGGTTAAGAATTACTTTTGTTATAAACCTCTCTAATAAAGGAAGAGAAGTGGCAATATAACAATTATAAAAGGATTGGTGCTTAAGTCACCTTGAAAGTTAATTTATGTGGAACACTGCGATCCCTGATGTCAGATAAGTGAAGCATTCTGATATTTACAAAATCAAGTACAGAGAAGTCACAGTGGAAAATGTTCTTTTTTTGAAAGACATGGATTTTGTTTTCCCAGTGCTGTACATTAAAAATCATTTTTGAGGGGGCACATAGCTGGCTCAGTTGATAGAGCATGCAATTCTTGATCTCCGGCTTGTGGGTTTGAACCCCACATTGGGTGTAGAAATTAATCTTCCAAAAAATTATTTTCGGGGTGCCTGGCTGGCCCTGTCAGTAGAGCATATGATTCTTTTTTCTCTTTTTTTTCTTTTTCAAGATTATTTGAGAGAGAGCACAAGCACGTGGGGGGGGGGGAACAAAGGAAGAGGGACATGCAGACTCCTTGCTGAGTAGGGCCTGATGAAGCACTCAGTCCCAGGACCCTGAGATCATGACCACGCTAAAGGCAGACATTTAACTGATAAAGCCACCCAGGTGCCCCAGTAGACCATGGGATTCTTGATTGTGGGGTTAGTTTAAGACCTACATTGGTTGTAGAGATTACTTAAAAAAATAAAAATCTCTTTGGGGCACCTGCATGGCTCAGTCGTTGAGTGTCTGCCTTCTGCTCAGGTTGTGGTCCCAGGGTCCTGGGTTCAAGCTCTGCATCAGGCTTCCTGCTTGGCAGGAGGCCTGCTTCTCCCTCTCCTACTCCCCCTGCTTGTGTTCCCTCTCTCACTGTGTCTATCTCTGTCAAATAAATAAAATCTGAAAGAAAAAAAAAAAAAAAGACCAAGAATGGCTGGGGCCCCTGGGTGGCTCAGTCGTTAAGCATCTGCCTTCAGCTCAGGCCATGATCCCAGGGTCCTGGGATCAAGCCACACATCGGGCTCCGTGCTCGGCAGGGAGCCTGTTTCTCTCTCTCCCACTCCCCTTTCTTGTATTCCCTCTCTCGCTATGTCTCTCTGTCAAATAAAATCTTAAAAAAAAAAAAAGGAATGGTTAAAACATTTAAAAATAAATAAAAAATATTTTTAAAAGTTATTTTCACTAATATCTTTGTAAAGGTACAAATGTAATTGAACTTTTTTTAAAAAGATTTTTATTTATTTATTTGACAGGGAGAGAGAGATTACAAATAGGCAGGCAGAAAGAGGAAGCAGGTTCCCCGCTGAGCAGGCAGCCTGACTCAGGGCTCAATCCCAGGACCCTGAGATCACGATCTGAGCCGAAGGCAGAGGCTTTAACCCACTGAGCCACCCAGGCCCCCCTAATTAAGCTTTTTTAATAAAGATTTTATTTATTTGACAGAGACACAGTGAGAGAGGGAATACAAGCAGGGGGAGTGGGAGAGGGAGAACCAGGCTTCCCACTGACCAGGGAGCCCAATGTGGGACTGGATCCCAGGACCCTGGGATCATGACCTGATCCAAAGGCAGACACTTAACGACTGAGTCATCCAGGCACCCTACAAATGTAATTAAACTTTTAATATACAATCATAAACTATTGTTTATGTGTTCTGGTTCCTCAGGATTAGTTATGGTTGTTTACACTTATTTTTTTTGTTAAGTTTATTTTTATTTTTTTTAAAGTTTTTTTTTATTTAATTAATTGACAGAGAGAGAGAGAGATCACAAGCAAGCAGAGAGGCAGGCAGAGAGAGAGGGGGAAGCAGGCTCCCCGCTGAGCAGGGAGCCCGATGCGGGGCTCCATCCCAGGACCCTGGGATCATGACCTGAGCCGAAGGCAGAGGCTTTAACCCACTGAGCCACCCAGGTGCCCTTGTTAAATTTATTTTTAAATAATCTCTATGCCCGGGGCGCCTGGGTGGCTCAGTGGGTTAAAGCCTCTGCCTTCGGCTCAGGTCATGATCCCAGGGTCCTGGGATGGAGCCCCGCATCGGGCTCCCTGCTCAGCGGGGAGCCTGCTTCCCCCTCTCTCTCTGCCTGCCTCTCTGCTTGCTTGTGATCTCTGTCTGTCAAATAAATAAATAAAATCTTTAAAAAAAAAATAATAATCTCTATGCCCAATGTGGGGCTCAAACTCAGGACCCTAAAATCAAGACTTGAATTCAGACTGAGCCAGCCAGGAACCCAATAATACCATGAATTTAAGTACAAGACTCGAAGAAAATAATATTTTGTCTTGTATGCATGGATCCTGAATCCATTTGTACGCTACTGAATGGGAAGCCTAATGTAAACATTCTAGTCCTTACTCCAGCTTTGAAACTCAGTGGAGTTTTGGAATGCTCTGCTACATTGATCAAGGTGTCTTCCAGCAAACAGGAGCACCTGGGTGGCTCAGCCAGTTAAGCAATAGACTCGATTTCAGCTCAGGTAGTGATCTCAGGGTCCTGGGATTGAGCCCCACATTGGGTTCTATGCTCAGTGGGAAGTCTGCTGCTCTCTTACTCTGCTCCACCTGCCCCCACTCATCCTCTCTCTCAAATCTCTTTAAAAAAATTACAGCAAACATTCAGGGGTGCCTAGGTGGTGCATTCAGTTAAGCTCAGGTCGTGATCTCATGGGTTGTAGGATCAAGCCCAAAGAGTCTGCTGTGAAGAGTCTGCTTGATATTCACCTCTCCCTCTGGCCCTCCCGTGTGCTTTCTCTCTGTGTCTCAAATAAATCTTTTTTTTTTAAATTCTAGCAAACATTCAGACATAGAAAATTATATTAGGGGGTGCCTGGGTGGCTCAGTCGGTTAAGTGTCTGACTTCAGCTCAGGTCATGATCTCCAAGTCCTGGGATCAATTGAGCCCCATGTGGGGGCTCTGTGCTCAGTGGGGAGTCTAGAGATACTTCCTCCCTCTACCTTTGCCCCTCCCCTGGCTTGTGCTGTCTCAACTAAAATCTTAAAAAAAAAAAAAAAAAAAAAAAAGCAGTTCACATTTGGCATATTCACTTAGGAAAATATGGGGTGGGAAGCAACATGCAGTAGAACAGGGTCAGGCATTCCACAACTTCATGTAGTAGTCCTCACAGCAGTACAACGTCTGCAAAATGATGAAATCCTCAGTGTGCAAGTGCAGGACTCTCCTGGCTTTGTGAAAGTTTTATGTTTCAGCACCCAGTATCTCTTGTAACAACTCTGTACTATAGCTTCCAAAGTTCCTGGAAGACCTGCCTAGTTATGTTACTGCATTTGGAAGCTTCCAAGTATAGTGTCCCCATCAGATACAGTTTCTTCTGGTTCAGATGCATTTTACCAATCAGGTCATTTTTTACCATATGCAAATGTAACAGTTGACACTATAGTTATCACGGTGCCAGAGAAACAAGTGTAATAAAAGATCAAATTCTCATACAGAAAGGGGCAGGGTTAAAGGAGTAGAGTCCAGAATGGGGTGCCTGGGTGGCTCAGTGGTTAAGCGTCTACCTTCGGCTCAGGTCTTGATCCTGCTTCTCCCTTTCCCACTCCCTCTGCTTGTGTTCCCTCTCTTGCTGTCTCTCTGTCAAATAAGATCTTTTAGGAAAAAAAAGGGATAGAGTCCAGAATAGATGGAAGTACCTATGAGAATTTATATGATAAATACGACATTTCATTTTGGTAGAAAAAGGACAAAAGATAGTACAATTGTCTCTTAAGAAGGAAATAAATTTACACCCTTGCCTCATACTACATTAATATAAATTATAAGTGGATTAAATATATACAAGTAAGAAATAAAGCTAAAAATTAACCATTTGACAACCATGATAGTAATAAGATTCTGTAATGGTTGCTAAAACTAATAGACATATAAGAAGTTTTTTGGTTTTTTTAAGAATTATTTATTTCAGGGGCGCCTGGGTGGCTCAGTCGTTAAGTGTCTGCCATCGGCTCAGGTCATGATCCCAAGGTCCTGGGATTGACCCCTGCATTGGGCTCCCTGCTTAGCGGGAATCCTGCTTCTCCTTCTCCCACTCCCCTGCTTGTATTCTCTCTCACTATATCTCTCTCTGTCAAATAAATAAATAAAATGAAATTAAAAAGATTTATTTATTTCACAGAGAGAGAGAGCACGAGAGGGGGGAGGGTCAGAGCGAGAAGCAGACTCCCTGCAGAGCAGGGAGCCCAATATTCGACTCTATCCCAGCACCCTGGGATCATGACCCAAGCTGAAGGCAGACGCTTAACTGAATGAGCCACCCAGGCATCCTAGACATATGAGAAGTTTTAAGGAATGACGAGACACATAGTCTGAAAATCTCTCCCTGCAAGCTACTTGCTAATTACAAAGGGGAACCTGACAGACACCCCTTACCTAAGTGTTCAAAATTTACATCACCACTAGTGGGATTAAGAGGCATTATATGCTTCCCAATAGGAGGTACTAAGGGCAATGTAACTTGTGGCATTGCATAAAAATATATAATGATTCTAATCATAAGGAAAACCAGATAACCGCTAGTCAAGAGACATTCTATAAAGTAACTGATCTGTATGCTACAAAAATTCCAATCTCATGAAAGAAGAAAGATTGAGGAATATTCCAGATTTAAGGAGGCTGAAAAGACATAAATGCAAGCCATGATCTGGGGTTGTCTTGCTGTTTCTATTTTTTTTAATATTTCTCATTTTTATTTTTTTTTTAGGATTTTATTTATTCATTTTTAGAGAGAGAGTGAGGGGAAGGGTTAAGGAGAGGGAGAAAGACAAGCAGACTCCATGCTGAGGGTGGAGCCTCACCTGCGCTCAATCCCACGACCCTGAGATTATGACCTGAACTGATTATCAGGAGTCAGATGCTTAACCGACTGAGCTGGACAGGTGCCCCTTAAAAATATTTTTAAGTGGTTTGTTTTCACTTATAAGGATTCATACTATTCATCCTTCTTCTACCCCTTTTAAAAATCGGCTTTACTGAGGTATAGTTTACATAAAATCAACCATTTTAAGTGTACGATTTGATTTTCGATTTTTGAAATGTATGTAGTTGGGGGTTTACATTAATTTTAATCTACTTCAACAGTTACAGAAAGTTGTACAGAACCTTTTTCATATTGATTTTGCTTAGTACCTCTTTAGTATTTTTCCTATTAATTCTGCGAATTGACTTTCCAGATTTTAAGTAAAAGTTAAGTAAATTAAATCCTCGGTAAATGAAGGCTTACTCTACTTGTAGGTAACAGATGTGTCACAACAAAACAAAGTGATAAGCAAAATTTTATTTGGTGAAATAATTTTTATTCTATGGCCTTTCAATCTGTGGAGATTTAATAAATGTCCTTCAAATTCCACAGTAAATTACAATTAGACTTAATTTTAAAGTATGTAAAGATTGCTAAAAGTTGTTTCTTGGATTAAAAATTGGAAGCTAGGGATGTCTGTGTGGCTCAGTCGGTTAAGCATCTGCTTTTGGCACACGGGGCTCTCTGCTTAGTGGGGAGACTGCTTCTCCCTCTGCTGCCCCTCCCTCTGTTTGTACTCTCTGTTGCTGTCAAATAAAATCTTAAAAAAAAAAAAGTTGGAAGCTAACAGATTTTAAAAACTTACTTTAAGAGTTGAAATAAAAGACTTTCTGACCAAAAGTCAATTGATAAAATTCAATTAAGCAGATCAGTCCATAGTTGCATTTAAACATCAGCCTGGGGGCACCTGGGTGGCTCAGTGGGTTAAAGCCTCTGCCTTCAGCTCAGGTCACGATCTCAGGGCCCTGGCATCGAGGCCCGCATTGGGCTCTCCGCTCATCGGAAAACCTGCTTTCCCCTCTCTCTCTCTGCCTGCCTCTCTGCCTACTTGTGATCTCTATCTCTGTGTCAAATAAATAAATAAAATCTTTTTAAAAAATTAAAATAAAATAAAACTTGCAGAAGAGGGCACCTGGGTGGCTCAGTGGGTTAAAGCCTCTGCCTTCGGCTCATGTCAGGATCTCAGGGTCCTGGGATCCAGGCCCAAATCAGGCTCCCTGCTGAGCAGGGAGCTTCCTCCTCTCTCTGCCTGCTTGTAATCTCTCTCCGTCAAATAAATAAATAAATAGGGCGCCTGGGTGGCTCAGTGGGTTAAAGCCTCTGCTTTCGGCTCAGGTCATGATCCCAGGGTCCTGGGATAGAGGCCCGCATCGGGCTCCCTGCTCGGTGGGGAGCCTGCTTCCCCCTCTCTCTCTGCCTGCCTCTCTGCCTACTTGTGATCTCTCTTTCTCTGTCAAATAAATAAATAAAATCTTTTAATAAATAAATAAATAAATAAATAAATAAAATCTTAAAAAAAAAAAAACCTTGCAGAAGAAAAATGCCTAAAAGTGAAACAATCTGGGGCACCTGGCTGGCTCAGTCACCTCAGGGTCGTGAATTCAAGCCCCACATTGGGCATGGATCCTAGTCAAAAAAGAAAAAACAAAGCAGGGTGCCTAGGTAGCTCAGTCGGTTAAGTGTCTGCCTTTGGTTCAGGTCATAATCCCAGGATCCTGGGACTAGCCCCACGTTGGACTTCCCGCTCAGCAGGGAACCTGCTTCTCCCTCTGCCTGCCACTCCCCCTGCTTGTGCTCTCTCTCCCCCTCTCTCTGTCAAATAAATAAAATATTGGAAAAAACAAAAAACAAAAAACTAAAACCAAAACAGAGTGCTTGGGTGGCTCAGTCGGTTAAGCATCTGCCTTCAGCTCAGGTCATAATCCCAGGGTCCTGGGATCAAGCTCAAAGGTGGGCTCCATGCTCAGCAGGGAGTCTGCTTCTCCCTCTTCCTCTGCCTTCCTCTCACCCTGTTTTTGCTCTCGCTTTCTTGCTCGCTCTCTCACTGTCTCTCTCCCCAACAAATAAATAAATAAAATCCTTTAAAAATCTGCAAGATATATTGCTAAAGTGAAACACATGAAGGTGTATAGTAGTATGTACTCTATGCTGCCATTTATGTATTTATGTGTGGTGTGTACGGGTACATGCATAAAGTGAAGATATGAACATATTGCTGTATATACTTCAGAAATATATGTGAGGGGTGCCTGGGTGGCTCAGTTCATTGAGTGACTCACTCTTGGTTTCGGCTCAGGTCATGATCTCACTCAGGGTTATAAGATTGAGCCCCATATAGGGCTCCATGCTCTGTGGAAGCCTCTCCCATGCTCTGAGGGATTCTCTCCCTTTCCCTCTGCCCCTTCACCCACTCGTACTCTCTCTCTTTCTCTCTAAAAATAAATAAATAAATCTTAAAAAAATAAAATACATGTGAAATGGAAATGATAGTTTCCTCTGGGGAGGGAAATTAGTTTGCTGCAGCTTGTATACTGAAGGGAGACTTAATTTTCACAGTCCGTACTTTAGCACTGTTCGAATTTTTATTTATTTTTATTTTTTTATTTTAAAGATTTTATTTATTTTATTTGACAGAGAGAGACATATCAAGAGAGGGAACACAAGCAGGGGGAGTGAGAGACTGAGAAGCAGGCTTCCCGCTGAGCAGGGAGCCCACCTTGGGGCTCGATCCCAGGACCCTGGGATTATGACCCGAGCTGAAGGCAGATGCTTAACCGACTGGGTTAAGCGCCCCCACTGTTCGAATTTTTAAAAAATCATTTGTGTTTATTGTCTATTTAAAATAATTTAGGAGCACCTGGGTGTGCAGTTGGATGAGCGTTCAACTCTTGGTTTCAGTTCAGGTCATGATCTTGGGGTTCTAGGAATGGGCCCCGTGTCATGCTCTTCACTATGTACAGAGTCGGCTTGAGATGCCATCTGCCCCTCCCCTTCCTCTCTCTCTCTCGAATAAATAAATCCTTTAAAAATGATTTAATAAAATAATCAAATTGTGGGGGTTTTTTTAAGATTTTATTTATTTATTTGACAGAGAGAGAAAGATCACAAGTAGGCAGAGAGGCAGGCAGAGGGAGAGGGGGAAGCAGGCTCCCCACCGAGCAGAGAGTGCGATACGGGACTCGATTCCAGGACCCTGAGATCATGACCTGAGCCGAAGGCAGAGGCCCAACCCACTGAGCCACCCAGGCACCCAAATTGTGGGGTTTTTTTATTTCCAAAGATAAAATGTATAATTTTAAAACATGGAGTGATATTCATCACTTAGTTTACTGGAAAATGATTCTCAGTGTATGAAAAGAAAAACACTGTAATTCTTGGAAAGAATAATTAAAAAAAAAAAAGAAGAAGGGGTGCCTGGGTGAATCAGCTGGTTAAGCGTCTTCCTTCAGCTCAGTCCCAGGTCTTGGGAGTGAGGCCTATATCAGGCTCCCTGCTCAGCAGGGAACCTGCTTCTTCCTCTGCCTGCTGGCTTGTGCTCTTACCTGGAAGAACCTCTTAGTTGCCATTCTTAAATCATATAGCTCTTTTAAAATTGACTATTTGGGGGGCGCCTGGGTGGCTCGGTCATTAAGCATCTGCCTTAGGCTCAGGGCATGATCCCAGGATTCTGGGATCGAGTCTCCCGCATCTGGCTCCCTGCTCCAGGGAAAGCCTGCTTCTCCCTCTCTCATTCCCCCAGCTTGTGTTCCATCTCTCGATGTGTGTCTTTCTGTCAAATAAATAAATAAAATCTTTAAAAATAAATAAATAAAATTGACTCCTGGGATAAGTAGTCTATAAATGTTTGGTCAATCTTTTATGCTCATTATTTCTTCTTCTTTCTTCTCCTCCTCTTCCTCCTCCTTCTCTTCCTCCTTCTCTTCCCCCTCCTTCTCCTCTTTTTCTTCTCCTCCTCCTCCTTCCCTTCCTCCTCCTCCTCTTCCTCTTCCTTCTCCTCCTCTTCTTCTCCTCCTTCCCCTTCCCTTCCTCCTCCTCCTCTTCCTCTTTCTCTTCTTCCTCCTCCTCCTCCTTCTCCTTCCTCTGCTTCTTCTTCTGCTGCTGCTTCTTCCTCTGCTGCTTCCCCTTCTGCTTCTCCTTCTCTTTCTTTTCCTTTTCCTCCTTCCCCTTCTTCTTCAAAGATTTTATTTATTTGAGAGAGAGAAAAAAGAAAGCATGAGCAGGGGGAGCAGAGAGAGAGAGGGAGAAGCAGACTCCCCACTGAGCAGGGAGCCCAATGTGGGACTCGATCCCAGGACCCCAGGATCATGTATGACCTGAGCCTAAGGCAGATGCTTAACCAACTGAGGCACCCGGGAGTTCCATTCGTCCTCTTCTTTTTAAGATTGTATTTATTTACTTGAGAGAGAGAGGGAGAGAGAGCAGGAGGATGGGCAGAGGGAAAAGGACAAGCAGACCCAAAGCTGAGTGTGGCGCCGGACGTAGGGCTTGATCCCACAACTCTGCGATCATGAATTAAGCCAAAACCAAGAGTTGGACGCTTAACCAACTGAGCCACCCATGCACCCCTTCTTTTTTAACCATTTAGCTAAACATTCTAGATTGAAATCTCAGGATTAAGTAGTTTTAAAATTATTTAATCCAACTCTCCGTCTAACTACGGAATCCCCTCTAGAACAAGTTACTCCTTAGATTAGGTAGTTTAAGGAAATGAGTCTTAACCTTGGGTCCATGGCTTGGAGTAATGGATGAACTTTAAAGAGACCATGAACCTTTGAATATATATTCAGAACTAGATGTGTTTGTATTTGTGTTTATTTTTTCTAAATACCTTAATACTCCTATCAGATTCTAAAAAGTGTTCCAAACACTCCCCAAATAAAAAATCATGGTCTTTTATGTTAACAGAATTAAAGCTATGTTTTGGTTTGAAAATCAAGAGTGGAAATATGGATGTTGGGAACCCATATTCTTCACTCTGAGAAAAGAAAGACGGAATAAGAGAAGGTAAGGAAGACCTCTGTCATGTAGGCTTTGAACTGGAGGTATTAGCATGTGCTTACTCATATTAAAATATGTTTCTTTTTATCAGTATTACCCTCCCTCCGTAGAGACAGAAAACTTACACAGACCGATTTCAAGAAAAAATAGATAAATTTACTAAAAACTAACCCAGGAAAATACATTTATTCCTTTTTATATTCTTTCAAATCATCTGTAAGTATAAATTAATTTAGAAAAAAACTGAAATGGGGGCACCTAGCTGGCTCAGTTGGCAGAGCATGTGACTCTTGATCTTGGGGTCATGAGTTTGAGCTCCATATTGGGGATAGAGTTTACTTGAAGGAAGAAAGGAAGGAAGGAAGGAACGAACGAACGAACGAACGAAGGAACGAAGGAAGGAAGGAAAGGAAAGGGGAAAGGAAAGGAAAGGAAAAAGGAAAGGGAAGGGAAGGAAAAAGGGAAGGGAATGAGGGAAAGGAAGACAAAATAAAATGTTAAAATGTTTCAAACCTATCATTTGAAAGAGGAGACCACTGTGGTTAAACCATGTTCAATTATAATAAATAAAAAACTGGAAAAAAATCTTACCTTTAAGATAAGAATCATCCGGGCGCCTGGGTGGCTCAGTGGGTTAAAGCCTCTGCTTTCGGCTCAGGTCATGATCTCAGGGTCCTGGGATCGAGGCCCGCATCGGGCTCTCTGCT
>LNAC01000234.1:430985-453322 GCA_002007465.1 Ailurus styani
AAGCAGGCTCCCTGCTGAGCAGAGAGCCTGATGCGGGCCTCGATCCCAGGACGCTGAGATCATGACCTGAGCCGAAGGCAGAGGCTTTAACCCACTGAGGCACCCAGGCACCCGAAAAGTTAAAAATTTTGAGGGGCACTGGGTGGTGCAGTTGGTTAAGCTTCTGATTCTTGGTTTCAGCTCAGGTCATGGATGATCTCAGGATCCTGATCTCAGGGTTGTGAGATTCAGCCCCATCTTGGACTCTATGCTCACCCTAGTGTCTGCTTGAGGTTCTCTCTCCTGTTTCTCTGTCTCTTTAAAATAAATATATAACGGCCCCCTGGGTGGCTCAGTCGGTTAAGTGTCTGCCTTCGGTTCAGGTCATGGTCCTGGGGTCCTGGGATCGAGCCCTGTGTCAGGCTCTCTGCTCAGCAGAGAGCCTGCTTTCTCCCTCTGCCTGCCACTCTGCCTGCTTGTGCTTTCTTTCGCTGTCAAATAAATAAATAAAATCTTTTTAAAAAATTAAAATAAATCTTAAAAAACAAAATTTTGTAAGATCACCCATAAGATAAAGCCATAACATACTAGACAAGAAAACATTGACCTTAGATAGCACTGTGTGTCATTACTTAATACCCCATGTATTCTCAAGGTACTGGTTTCATTAGTTTTGATTTGTTGAATCTTTGACTAGAATTCATGTTTCTTTCTATAGATAGTAAATTCGGAAGAGTAAATGATATCCAACTGTCCATGAAATATGTTTGCCCTCTCTCTCCTTAAAAGTGATGCTTAGGGGCACCTGGGTGGCTCAGTGGGTTAAAGCTTCTGCCTTCGGCTCGGGTCATGATCTCAGGATCCTGGGATCGAGGTCCGCATTGGGCTCCCTGCTTAGCGGGGAGCCTGCTTCCTCCTCTCTCTCTGCCTACTTGTGATCTGATGTCTCTCTCTGTATCAAATAAATAAATAAATTTTTTAAAAAAAGTGATGCTTAGGTAGGATTTCTTATTGGGGTGATGAAAATGTTCTGGAACTAGACAGTGGTGATAGTCACATAACATAGTGGCGGTACTAAATGCTACTGAGTTGTACATTTTAAGATGTACATTTTATTTCTTTTTAAAGATTTTAATTTTTTTTAAGATTTTATTTATTTATTTATTTGACAGAGAGAGGAAGCAAGAGAGCTAACACAAGGGGGGTGGAGTGGGAGAGGGAGCTAAGCAGGAAGCCCGATATGGGGCTCGATCCCAGGACCCTGGGATCATGACCTGAGCCAAAGACACACTAATCACTGCGCCACCCAGGCAACCCTTAAAGATTTTATTTTATTTATTTATTTTTTTAAAGATTTTATTTATTTATTTGACATACAGAGAGAGATTACAAGTAGGCAGAGAGAGACAGGGAGAGGAGAAAGCAGGCTCCCTGCTGAGCAGAGAGCCCAATGCGGGCCTCGATCCCAGGACGCTGAGATCATGACCTGAGCCGAAAGCAGAGGCTTTAACCCACTGAGCCATCCAGGCACCCAATGATTTTATTTTTAAGTAATTTCTATGCCCAGTGTGGGGCTCAAACTCATAATCCTGAATCATAATCCTGAAATCAAGATTTTCATGCTCTACTGACTAAGCCAGCCAGGTGTCCCTAATATGTACATTTTAGTATCACCAAAAGGGTGAATTTTTTAAAAAAGATTTTATTTACTTATGTATTCATTTAAGAGGAGAGAGAGCATGAGTGGAGGGAAGAGACAGTAGGAGAGGGAGAAGCAGGCTCCCCACTGAGGATGGAGCCCAATGATGTGGGGCTCGATCCTAGGGTCCCAGGATCATGGCCTGAGCCAAAGGCAGATGCTCAACAACCCAGGTGCCCCCACCAAATGATGAATATTTGAGAAGTAATTCTTCTAAAAGAATTTCTAAAGACTGGTGCCTAGGGACAAAAACCCACTCACCCCTCCTCTCACCCTTATTTATAAGAGTTTTTTTTTTTTAATGAATTCTGCCACAATTATAACTCTAAATGGAAATGCATATCCTCTTCCATACTCTGCATTTCTTCCTAGCAGAATTACCCAATTATGAGTTATATCTCCATGTTAGCTGTGACATTATGTTTCTTCAAACAATATTTAAATAGTAAATGGCAAAAAATAAGTGTAAAGAAAATCATCCTTGGGTAGCAGTTTCCTGTTTCAGGAGAATCAGTAAAATTTCTCAGCTGGAAAGGGCTTTAAAGATCACTTAGTTGAGGGCACCTGGATGGCTCAGTCAGTGAAGCGTCTGCCTTTGGCTCAGGTCATGATCTCGGGGCCGGGTCTGAGTCCCACATCAGGCTTCCTGCTCAGCAGGGAGTCTTCTTCTCCCTCTGCCCCTACCTCTGCTCATGCTCTCATGCTCTCTCTCTGTCTCAAATAAATAAATAAAATCTTTAAAAAGATCACTTGGTCCAGCCCACTCATTTTCAAATTAGGGAACAGCCAGATAAAATGTAAAAGGCTAAACATCATTTAGGTGAGTCTAATTTGTTTAATTAGTAGGTAAAAGTATTGTAATCTGCCAATATGACAGGGGATTGGTATAGTAACTTCTGCTTATTGCTCTAACACACTGGTCAACAATTATCTGTTTTTTTCTCCATCCATTTGCTTAAGAACATGAAGAGGGCAAAATAAGCTTCACCGTAGGTAAGAGTGAAAAGGAAAAATGAGGGGCTTTGCTCTGAGCCAATAACCACTACCCTGGAAAGACATTGAGGATATATCATGTATAGTTGCATTTAAACATCAGCCTGGGGGCGCCTGGGTGGCTCAGTGGGTTAAAGCCTCTGCCTTCGGCTCAGGTCATGATTTCAGGATCCTGGGATCCAGCCCCACATAGCTCAGCGGGGAGCCTGCCTCTCTGCCTGCATGTAATCTCTCTGTCAAAAAACAAAACAAAACAAAAACAACAACTTTAAACAGCAGGCTGAAATGCAATTTCAAGAAGCCTGAAACTTACAACCCCGCATGATACTCATGAATTACTGGATAACTTTCGGAAACAGAGTTTTTACTTGCACAAAATTATAGTGAATCCATGCCTGGATGTTGAATATTGCTCCAAAAACAATGAAAGAAAGACAGAAGTCTGGAAGAAGGCAATAAATGATCAAAGACATCTATCAATGAATATTTTAAGACACAAGATTGGGGGAACCAGGATACTGTAATCTAGAAAGTCAGAATAAGAGGATATATGATTGAGTTTCAGAAAATTGCTGAAAGGGGTGCCTGGCTGGCTCAGTTGGTAGAGCATGTGACTCTTGATCTCGGGATGGTGAATTTGAGCCCCACACTGGGTGTAGAGAGTACTTAAATAAAACTTTATTCATTTATTTTAAAGATTTTATTTCTTTATTTGACAGAGGGAGAGTGAGAGAAGGAACACAAGCAGGAGGAGTGGGAGAGGGAGAAGCAGGCTTTCCACAGAGCCAGGAGCCTGATACGGAACTCAATCCCAGGACTCCGGTATCATGACCTGAGCCAAAGGCAGATGTTTAACAACTGAGCCACCCAGGTGCCCTAAATAAAACTTAAAAAAAAAAAAAATGCTGAAAGGAACTGGTAGGATGAATGTGAACTTGTTAACCAAATCCTGATATTTAGAATGAGAAAGTATGCTTTCCATCTTGAGAATGTTTGCAGGGGATGGTTCTTTGGAGAATAGATAGTGAGCATCTTGTGGCCCCTTTCCCCCAATTTGTTAGGACAAGAAAAACCAAGAAACCTCTGGGTGACAACAAAAAATACTTTGTTTGATAGAAGTGTTGTTTTACAAGGTACCTGCCTGGCTGACTCCGTAGAGCATGCAGCTCTTGATCTTGGGGTCATGAGTTTAAGTCCCACATTGGGCATAGAGTTTACTTAAAAAAAAAAAAAAGGTGGGCGCCTGGGTGGCTCAGTGGGTTAAAGCCGCTGCCTTCGGCTCAGGTCATGATCCCAGGGTCCTGGGATCGAGGCCCACATCGGGCTCTCTGCTCAGCAGGGAGCCTGCTTCCTCCTCTCCTCTCTCCTCTCTCTGCCTACTTGTAATCTCTCTCTCTGTGTCAAGTGAATAAATAAAATCTTTAAAAAAAAAAAAAAAAGGTGTTTTATGAAGGCACTTTTATTTTTAATGAAGGCACATTAATATTTTCATATCATTTAGATATGTTCAAGAAGGGTTTATACAAATTCCTAAATACAAGCTTGAAATGGGCCATTAAGGAAAATTAAGGACATTTTGGATGTCCTTTTGATATATCACTGACATTTTTAAGGATTGCATGAATGGGATTTATAGGTGGTCTCTTAGAAGGGTGGCAGGCAAGGACCACACTGTATACATCAATGTCTATCCTCCACAATGCTCTAGACCTTTTGGGGTCCAAATAGTTATTGAAAAGAGGTATACATCAATGTCTATCCTCCACAGTGCTCTAGACCTTCTGGGGTCCAAATAGTTATTGATAAGAATAAGTAAACAGTACTTCACCAAACTTTTTTTTTTTTTTTTAAGATTTTATTGCTTTATTGAGAGAGTGAGCACAAGCAGGGGGAGCGGCAGGCAGCAGGAGAGGGAAAGCAAGGAGCCTGATGGGGTGCTCAATCCCAGGACCCTAGGATCACGACCTGAGCCCAAGGCAGATGCTTAACCAATGGAGGCACCCAGGCACTCCTCACCAAATGTTTTTTGATGACATTTATTGAACAGAAAATTGCAGATGAACAAATCCAGTTCAAAGTGTACCCAATACACAGAAATCTTTATAGAAAAATGTATCTGCTACATACATCATTTTCAGAATCTAGTGATTACATATGTCATTATTTTTTAGCTAGCCAAACCATGAAACCTTATGACATTATACTACTACATTTTGGATGATGCTATTTGGTATTGCCTATCATAAAATTAAAAAATGTAAAAACTGGGGTGCCTGCTGTCTCAGTTGGCAGAGAATGCAACTCTTGATCTTGGGATTGTGAGTTTGAGCCTCACGTTGGGTGTAGAGATTACTTAAAAAAAAAAAAAGGAAAAATTAAGCATTCCATTAAAATCAAAGCATATGGGGCACCTGGGTGAATCAGGCGGTTAAACATCTGCCTCCCACTCAAGTCACGATCTCAGGGTCCTGGGATGGAGTCCAGAATCCAGCTCCCTGCTCAGCAGGGAGTCTGTTTCTCCCTCTGCCTCTGCCCCTCTCCCCTGCTCATGCTCTCTCACTCTCAAATAAATAAAATCTTAAANTAAAAAAAATCAACACAGGGCGCCTGGGTGGCTCAGTGGGTTAAAGCCGCTGCCTTCGGCTCAGGTCATGATCCCAGGGTCCTGGGATCGAGGCCCACATCGGGCTCTCTGCTCAGCAGGGAGCCTGCTTNAAAAAAAAATCAACACATATATTTCACTATCTGAAAATTACAGCTATTTTATTTATTTTAAAGATTTTATTTATTTATTTATTTATTTGACAAGTAGGCAGAGAGGCAGACAGAGAGGAGGAAACAGGCTCCCCGCTGAGCAGGGAGCCTGATGCGGGCCTCGATCCCAGGACCCTGAGATCATGACCTGAGCGGAAGGCAGAGGCTTTAACCCACTGAGCCACCCAGGCGCCCCAATTATTTTAAAGTGCTATTAGCTATTTTAAAGTGGAAGATAAAATGAATTTATTGTAACTTCCTAGAACCCCATTTGAAAATTTATATGAAGTTCTCAGCAGCTTTACTTTCTTAACCCAAGAATTATTATTTAAGGAGTCTAGACCAGATTGGCTCTCTTTCTGGACCTTTTGCCATTTTTTCTTTTCAAACCGGAATATATCATAGGACTACATCATTAGGATTAATCATAAAATTTTATTTTTACTCAGTATATTTTGTTAAACGTGACAAAAATCGTTCGTAGTAAGCCTTAAAAAAGTTTTCTTTGAATTCATTTCTCCTATTTTTTAGAAGTTAATGTATGAAAAAAAAGAAGTTAATGAATAAAAGTTCATGATACTCTGACATGACTGTACTGATAATGAATTATGAGCAAGGATTTTTCATCACCTTTACAAAACTAAAAACTATAGCGCCCCAACATATTTTGGTTCAGGATTAATTTATAGTCTCAATCCTAAAGTAGCTAGTTTTTCTTTGAAACTAGGTCACCACATGCCTTTTATTTTATTATTATTTTTAAGATTTTAATTTTTTAATTAAAAATTTTTAGGAGATTTATCTTTTCTTTTAAGATTTTAATTATTTATTTGACACAGAGAGACACAGCGAGAGAGGGAACACAAGCAGGGGAAGCGGGAGAAGGAGAAGCAGGCTTCCCACTGAGCAGGGAGCCTGATGCGGGGCTCCATCCCAGGACCCCGGGATCACAACCCAAGTCCAAGGCAGACGCCTAACAACTGAGTCACCCAGGCACCCCTTTAAGAGATTTATCTTATTTTAGAGAGAGAGAGCATGCAGGCACCAGAGGAGAGTGTCAGAGGGAGAGGGAAGAATCTGAGGTAGACTCCCTGCTCAGCACGGAGCCTGACTTGCAAGGCTCTATCCCGCAACCCTGAGATCATGACCTGAGCTGAAATCAAGAGTCAGACGCTTAATCGACTGAGCCACCCAGGCGCCCCTAAGATTTTTTTTTTAATTTATTTATTTGACAGAGAGAGCGAGATTACAAGTAGGCATCGAGGCAGGCAGAGAGGAGGAAGCAGGCTCCCTGCTGAGCAGAGTGCCCGACGCGGGGCTCGATCCCAGGACACTGAGATCATGACCTGAGCCGAAGGCAGAGGCTTTAACCCACTGAGCCACTCAGGCGCCTCAAGATATTTTTTATTTTTAAGAAATCTCTACACCCAACGTGGGCTCAAATTCAAAACCCTAAGATCAATTCTTGACTGTTCCACTGACTGGGGCTGCCAGGTGCCCTATCACATGCCTTTTAGAGAGTGAGGTAGAGTATGTATTTGCACAAATATCCTAGCATTTGTATGTTCAATTGAAGCCTTGCTTCATAGAAGACTGAATGTTAGATAGTATCATGATTCACTCAACAAGCTTTTATTGAGTATACATTACATGCCAGACAACATTTTAAGTATTGGGAAATTAGCAGTAAGCGCATAGACCTTAAAAAAAAAAATTCCTGCCCTCATAGAGTTTACTTACATAAAAGATAAAGCAGACCTCTCCAATCTGTTGACACTCTAATAGAGGAGATAAGTGTAATTGTTTTTTTTTCATAGATTTTTATTTTTTAATTTATTTAAAAGATTTACTTATTTGAGAGAGAGAGCATGAGAGGATGAGCAGGGGAAGGGCAGAGGAGAGGAGGAGAGAGAGAACCTTCAAGCAGACTCCCCAATAAGTGTGGAACCTGATGGTGGGTCTCCATCCCAGAACCCTGAGCTTATGACCTGAGCTGAAACCAAGAGTTAGCCACTCTACCAGCTGAAGCGCCCAGGCTTCCCCCGTTTTTGTTTTTGTTTTTTAAAGTAATTGCTACACCCACCCCAGGGCTTGAATTTATAAACCCAAGATCAAGAGCTGCATACTCCATTGAGTATGGAACTCAATGAGCCATTGACTGAGCCAGCCAGGTGCCCCTAAAAAAAATGTTTTAAATGATAATTGTCTTGCAATATATAGACAAAGGGCTATGTCAAATTCAGACTTTATTTTTATTTTTGCTTATTTATTTTTAAGTAACCTCTATGCCCAACATGGGTCTCAAACTCATGACCCCAAAATCAAGAGTCACCCATTCCACCAAGTGAACTAGCCAGGCACCCCCAAATTCATACTTTGAAATTCTGATATCAAAGGAGAGAGAGATTTTTTTTCTAGTTTCAAGGATCAGGGACTGACTTCATGGAAAATAGTTTCAGTTGAGGCCAGCCTACAAAGGTCTAAGCTATGAATAACTGATACATAATTAAGTTCATTATATTACAAAATAAAAAGAACAAAGAAAAAGGATGTAAGTTTCAAATATAAAGTGCACAAGGGGTCTACTTTTGAATGTGTCACGGACATGAAACATTTTTAACCTGAAAAAATAACAGCTTAGGAATTAAAAGGAAAAATAAACCCAAATTTGATTGCCTTGTTTTTCAAAGAACTATTAGTTCTGATTTTAGACCATAGTGACTTTTCTCATTAAAAATATATTAAAATTTTGCAGTGGAATAAAAGTTTTATCAAATAAAAATCTCTTATCTTATATTGTATTAATAATAACTCCAAAGTAGCAGAACCAGATTAAAAGGCTTTTATTTATTTTTTTAAAGGCTTTTATTTTTATAAGCCTTGGGAGCTATAAACTAAATAAATAATCTTTTCTACTAAGTTATCATTGAAAGTCTTCATTTATTTTCACATTATAAAATTTGTGTTAACGAAATATCCTTTCAATTTGCCTGCACTCTGAAAATTTTAGTCTCTGCAAAATTTTGTAATATCATAGGTGAAAGCACCACCCAAATCTCTTTCAATAAATTCCAATGAACTGCTTTTTTTGGCATTAAATTTTATTATTTTAAGTAAGTGAGAAATAAGAAATGTCTTCTGAATCACTCAGTTTGCTTCATCAAGCTTCTCGCTCCATTTTACAAGAACGAATTAAACACATAAAATGCACAGGTATACTCACATCACAGAGTATTAAAGTCTGAGTCCTATAACTGTGCTTATTTTAAATATTTAAAATAAAGATTCATTGGCAGGATTTTTTTTTCTTAGAGCCCTGCTATTCCCATTATTTTTGCTAGTTTTTCAAGTGCACCACTGCTAAAGCTATTTTGCAAGGAGCAACTATGCTGAAGTTCTTTAATTCTATGGAAAAGTTCCTTTTGAATGTTGCTCAAATGAATGTTTCAACTCTAGAGGGGAAAGAGAGATAGTCACTGCAGCTCAAATGAGAATTTTATGTCTGTCTTTTTTCTAAATAATTCTTGCAGAACTTTTCAAGAAACCACCAAGAATAGAAGTAAACAGAAATATTTAAACTGAGCCCTTTAAATTCTTTAAATTCAGTATATATGTTTTAAATCTAGTGATATTTTGTTTCCCTTTAGTTTGAGCTAGAGCATCTTCCAACTAGTCTCAAGAGGCTCCAGGTTTGTTTGTTTTTTTTTTAATTTTTAATTTTAATTTTAATTTTTTGTAATCTCTACATACAAGACAGAGCGCGAACTCATGGCCCTGAGATCAAGAGTCACATGAAGGGGAAGGAGACAAACCATAAGAGACTCCTAATCTCACAAAACAAACTAAGGATTACTGGGGGGTGGGAGGGTAGGGATAGGGTGGTTGGGTTATAGATATTGGGGAGGGTTTGTGCTATGGTGAATGCTGTGAAAGATGTAAACATTATGATTCACAGACCTGTACCCCTGGGGCAAAGAATAAAAAAAAAAAAAAAAGTCACATGAAGAGGCTTCAGTTTCTGTTCTAATTATCTCTGTTTCTACAAAATTAAAATATCTAAATTGATATATTCTTCAGAAATATAAGGGAAGCAGTTAGAAAACTAATTTAGAGACAAACTAATTATTAATAAATATTCACACTGATTGATCATCTACTAATTTGACATTTGACTCAGTTTTTAAATTCTTGACATTTTTGTTTTCCTTTTACATTCTCTTTAGCCCATAAATTCTGTATAATGGTAATAATTTCTTACTTAAGTTCATATGAAGCATGAGGATCCGATTCTAACAGAAGGAAACCCTTTGATAAAAATAAATTGTGGGGCGCCTGGGTGGCTCAGTGGGTTAAAGCCTCTGCTTTCGGCTCAGGTCATGATCTCAGGGTCCTGGGATCGAGGCCCACATCGGGCTCTCTGCTCAGCAGGGAGCCTGCTTCCCCCTCTCTCTCTGCCTGCCTCTCTGCCTCCTTGTGATCTCTCTCCCGCTGTGAAATAAATAAATAAAATCTTAAAAAAAAATAAATAAATAAAAAAATAAATTGTGGGGGCACCTGGCTAGCTCAGTCATCCACTGTGGGGCTCAAACTCACAGCTCTGAGATCAAGAGTCACAGGCTCCACCAACTGAACCAGCTGGGTACCACAAAAATAAAACCTTAAAAAAAAATAATGTATATATTACATGCCAGACAAAATTTTAAGTATTGGGAAATTAGCAGTAAGTATTGGGTTTTTAAAAAAAAATTCTTATAACTTTTGGTCAGGACATTGGCTCGTGTTAGTGGTTGGAATCAATAAGGGATTTCTTTCTAGGGAAGATTTTTGGTTTTTTTCTTTTCACACTGTTACTGATCTGTAGTATTTAAATAAGCTTTCTTTTCTATGAAACTGGTTATATGGACACAAAACATCCCTCCTTGCATCATTTTCCAGTTTCAAGCAGTAATCTCTTCCCCTCTTGCATTTTATAGAACTTTCTGAAGTGGTCCAATCATTTCTTTGATATTCCTACTCTTCCTCTTTTTTCTGAAACTAAATTCCACCAATATTTGTAGAAAGCCTACTCAGTACTCTGTTGTGAAAAAGGTAAAGGATGGTATAAATAGTTTAGAGTCTTCTTTACAGCTGTGGAAACAAAGGCCAAGGAGGTTAAAAGCAACAATAACCAACTGACCCAGGGTCATAGGAGGGTCAGCGGCATACATAGGAAACAGGTGTCTGCCCTTGTGGCATCCAGATTATGAAGACCAAGAGATCTCCAGGTAAACAAAATGATGTAAGGGCAGCTTTTAACTCAAAGGTGCAGCCAAGGACTTTGAGCTCTTAGGTTCAGGTAACTAGTTAGGGGTGGGAAGCCAGAAGGATTTATGGCCAGTGACCACCACTCCGTACTGGCGTGAGCAAACAAGAACTGGTGGCATGTGAGCCTCCGCCAAATGTTTAACAATCCAATAGATAGGAGATGAGGGAAGGGTTTGAATTACTCCATGGGGAGATGTGTGTAGATGTGTGTGTGTGCATGCGTGTGCACGCACGCGTGTGTGTATTAATACACAGCTCTTCCCATCCCTGTAATTTCACTAAAGCAAAAAGAAAACCCAAGCCCACTGTTAAACTGTTGTTATATGGAGTAAATTTGAACACCCCATTTTTGAAGTTTGATACAAGGAGGAATTTCTTAGCTGACCACTCAGTGTGTGTGCAGATTTTTTGGCCCCTAGAGGTCCTGATGTAGCTGGGCCTTTACTTTAATCTTCAAGACTTTGAGAGTACACAAAAGAGAAATTCTGGGCGAAAGAAATAATGGGGACTTCTTCCAAACCAGCCTTTTACATTGAACTGGTTTTATCTGTTTGGGATAGTTTAAATGAGATTCTGAGCAGAGTTAGTGAAATGAACCATCACTTGCCCTGCCAAGGTCTCTTCTCCCTCGGGGCTTTTCCCTTTAGCTTTCAACGACTCACAACGCATCACATCGGGATAATTGTAGGTGTTTTTGTTTTGTTTTTTTTAAAGATTTTATTTATTTATTTGACAGGGAGAGATTACAAGTAGGCAGAGAGGCAGGCAGAGAGAGAGAGAGGAGGTAGCAGGCTCCCAGCTGAGCAGAGAGCCCGATGCGGGCCTCGATCCCAGGACCCTGAGATCATGACCTGAGCCGAAGGCAGAGGCTTTAACCCACTGAGCCACCCAGGCGCCCCTGTTTTGTTTTGTTTTTAAAGTAATGGTATTAAGTCTGAGCAAACATCACCTTGGGTCTGTTTTCTTATCACCAAAAATAGGAAAAAAAGTATTTGTTTTATCTCCCACTCAGGACGGGTACATGGTTTCATTCAGTGATAAACACTTGTCAGCCTTGCCGCTGAACCTGCATTGGACCTTCCCTGACCTCAATTTCCTCAACTGTAAATGGGAAACTACCAGATCCCTAATAATCCTTCAGGCTGCAAATTACAGAACTGTTTCATTATGAAATAGGTTCTACTGAAAATCATATGAAAGAGAAGATACTCTGTATAATTCTCTAATTAAACACACAAACAAAAAATCCAAACTTATTTATAAAGGTATCCAAGAATTTGGAATATATATAAAAAGGGGAGATGTTTTCCCACATGAAGTCTTCTAGTGAAAGTCTCTAACATACTTTGCCTCAATCTCTCTCTTTCCATTAAACAAAAAGTGCTAACAGCATATGCTTCCAAAGACAAAATATTAACTACCAAAATGACATTTTAGAGAAATTTTAACCATTTACTATAGTGAATCTAGATACCTTCCGGTTCACACAGCCTTTTCCTGTTTTAAGTGCTTTAAACACTCTGACTTCCCTTTACACCATAGACTCTGCTTTCTTAACTTTATCCACTCAAGTCTGGATTTTTGAAAACAATAATTTATTTGGATATTTATATTGGTATATCCATAGCTGAATTAAAAACCCAGAACCTATAACTTCATATTATATTGCATAATCACTTTGATAATGCCACTCTGTGGCAATTTGCTTGAGTTGTATTGCTTTCAAAATGAATTTGTTTAAATATTCAACCTCTCATCAGTTTTATATACATAAAATCAAATTCTCTGATATACTTAATTTACTTGTAAGATTATTTTTAAAAAATTGGCAAAACTTGTTTCATGGACTTATAAATACCATTAAGTCTGTTGGCTTTTAATAGGTTATGTTTCAAGCTTTCATGGAAAAATTAAAAGGAAAAGAACAATATTTTAATCCATAGATAATAGATTTTAACTAAATAATTAATAGTCTTTAGCTTAACTTTTGGGTTTTTAAATTTTCTGAAGGAAACATGAAAAAAGCCTTTAAAAAATTGTGTTTATATCACATATAAGGTCACATTAAATCAAACTACAAACTATTAAAGAGATTCTTCCCAAGTTCATTAGTAATGTTTGCATACTAACCATACATTCAAGTTTTAACTATTAACAATAAAAACTAGAAACCTGATCACTAGATTTGGTTGTGGGAAGATACTTTCAGTTTTGGCTTAATCAAGAGTTCCACAAGAAACAAAAATAAAAACAAAAAAAGAGTTCCACAGACATGATTTTAATCTTTTTTCTTAAACATCTTCTCTGTGCTTGGTTGTAATGTATTTTGCCATTAGCTGCCAAATCTGAGAGTAATTCAGCTTATTATTATATTAGCAAAACAATGGTATAGATAAGAAAATAAATGCAATACTTATTGTAAACTAAATGATAATAAACTGTTTTATTTAAAAAGCAGTGGTCATTCTTCATCTGTTTAAAAGCTCAAGGTCTTAAAACATTTGGCTATTCTAATATAACATGATCCCATCCCACCTCCTTGGTAATGAAATAATTTAGGGATATTTAATAATCAAGGAAAGACAGTATTTTACACAAATAGTAATAGGAAGGGGCTATCATTAGTTGAAACAACATTCTTCATTTATAGCCCCTAAAAACTTTACTGGTGATCAGCTCTGAAGCAGCACTGCAGTTTAATCTATTTCCCTATCCCTCAATAAATATCAAAAAGGCTGTAAATAACAGAGGCCACCTTTCACTTAAAATCTGAGTTTCCTTTCCACATTTAGGTTTCAAAACAGCAACAGACCACATCTTTGGCTCTTTTTTCTTTGTAGAGACATTTTCTCAAACAATGCTACTTACTTTGATTAAAACAAATTATCAACGTATGGACCATGGGCACAAACAGAAGTGGAAGAACAATCCAACAGAAAGGATTTGTGATAATTTCGCATTTTGTAAATAAATTCAACACCATTTTAAAAATAGGTGATCGTGTTATTCTGTAACTTTTTACACTGATCCCATGTATGTTTTAATAAAGCTACTCGATATTTTGTGGGTATAATAAGTCTTTTACAAACAGAACACAAGGCACAGAAAGAGAAAAATTATTTTGAATTACTTAAATTCTAATGTTGATGTACTAATAGCATCCTAATTCCAGTTCAGTCTATACTGTTACTCTTCTCTCCCCAGCTTTAAAAACACCATATTGAAGAATTCTGATGAAGAAAAAAAGTTTAAAAAATTGTGCTTACCTTGCCTGTCTTAACCTGCAACCTCAGAATTTGAACACAAGTTCTATCTTGCTTTATTCCTTTACAAATCTTCACAAAAGACTTGAATAGGTACATATATTCTCCTGTCCAATTGCACACACTACATTCCATACCCAACAAAACTGCCCTGAACTGGATTTGTTGTTGTTGAGGGGAAAGACTGATGTTACCTGTAACTCTATAATCTCTTTCACTAGATGAAAATACTCAATTTTTTTGTTGTTTATTAATATTTAAAACAAATTCAATTTAATCTGTTTTGTGAAGTTCACAATACTGGCTCCAAATTAAAATAAAATTTGAATATAACTATGGTTGCCAGGGGGAAGCACCAATAATGCATTACACCAAAATTTTAGATTTCTTAGTTTTTCTATTTGGCTTTGTATAGATGGCCATTCACTTAAATCAAAACCAAAAATGTCATTTTATTCTTGGTACTAAAGAAATATAAGCAGAAAGAAATAACCATTAAGAGATATGATAATAGAATTAAGAAGCGAAATCTTAGGCAATTTTCAACAAACGAAAACAAAACATGGTGACATCATTCTGTATTTAATTGTCCCAGAACAAAATGTTATCAACATAACAGAGACCATACCTATTTCTGATACAACAGAATTGCTCTTCTTTTGTTTTTTTATGACCTTTGTTAGTGTCCTTTCATGAATTAGATTTTTAATAGCTAGATTAGAATTAGGATGTATTAGAATTAGAAGGACCACATACTTATGTTAGCTTAATGGAAAATATTCAATATGTTTCCTACTTGCTTGTAGGAAATTATACACATTTTAAAAAGTCATTACTAATATTTTGGGGGGTAGATATAGTTACTTTTAAATTATTCTCCAAGTCTTGGAAAGTGCTAGGAAAAACATTTTCAGATTATGAATACAATGTGAATAGTTTACAAAGAAAAGTAACTTAAAAATAGAAAAGTTACTTCAATGACTGGCACAGGACCCCCTCCCTGCCAAAATTAAATAAGAGGAAACTACCGGACAGGTTTTATTATTGATATTAAACCAGTTCAAATAAAACTTTGCCTTAGAGAAGGCACTAGGACTATCATTTTAAAAATAATCAGTAAATTTGTTATTTGAGAAAAAGCAACAAAAATTACCACCAACTTTTATGTTTTTAAGCAATCTACCACAAAAAAAAAGAGGTAAATGTTTCAAAATAAGTGTTAGGCACAAATTCTAGGACAGATCTTTATAGTGTCAATTTTGATAAAGATTTCAGATTAGTTTTGTTTTCTTTCCTGCTATGTCTTATGTTCTCGAATTCTTATGAACTTCATCAGAGATGTTTTTAAATAATAATAATCCTCACGTAGTCTGCTGCTCCCATCTTTAACACTGGGATCATCATACTAAGAGAAACCCAGGACCCAGATACAAACTGAACTCAGGGAGGAATGAATTTTAATGAGCCAAAGTGGAAATGGTAATGGTCTACCATTATTCCTGCAAGTAAGGAATTTACAAATATACTCTGCCTTATTAAAATCTAAAAATATACTATTTATAGACAGCATGTGGAATTCCTCAGTTGATCACTAAAATCACCTAGGAGCTGATTTGTATCTACATGTCACAAAATCTGTTTCCTGAAGGGGACTTTAGTTCCTGAGTTTTTTGGAATGGGATTCTGGAAAAGAAATGGTCAGGAAAAGAAAGGGTCCTAACAAGAAAATAGTACCTTAAAATGTGTCTTTTAAATGCACGTGTTAGCAAATGCTAAAAACTAGCTATGACCTCAGCCTGTGCTTTGCTTTCCGATTATTTGAGTGAGAGTAGGTTCTTACTGCTCTTTCCAGAGGGATTTCATGCCTGGATTACTGTCCCATTTTACTCCATTAGGTAATACATTCTACCACCTTCCCTCCACCTTTATAGCAGGGAAACCTGAAGGATAAAAGAGTTACAACCAAGAAACAAGTTTAAATGCCCACCTCTTCTCAGCCTCTCCATACCCCTCCCCCACAGACAAATGCCTATCTTCTTTGTTTTCTGTGGCCCGTCAGCAAATAGTTATGTACACACACCAATTACCACTCTTTCCACTAAAGCTCTCATTCCTCCCTCCTCCCAGAAGAATAGTAATAAATGAATATTTTTAGTTTCACTCAAGTGAGCAATAATATAAAGGCTATAGGTGCAATAAAAGAAATCATGTTTATCTACTACTTTAACAATTATGTATAAAGTTTATCAGGTAGATTGGATTAAAATTCTTAATCCTGATTTAGTTGAAAATTTAATGAATCAATTTTTCCCAAACAGAACAGAGTTTTTTTAAAGAAAAATGTTGGTTATATAAATCTCTGAATTTGAGAAAACATTTGAAAATATCTCAGGTTTTAGAGTTTTGGCTTGTTCAGATTAATTCTGGAACTTTTTTTTTCAATTGAAATTTAAAAATTCTTTTTTTCCTACTATATCATTTTCAAAATATAAAAATTACAGATCATGTAAATTCCAACCTAGAATCACACTACAAATATTCACCTTCACATTTTAAATTTTTTAGGTGTTTAAGGGTTATCTAAATTATTAACTCTATAATCTTCAGCATTACACTATTTAGTTTCTAAGATTTAATTTGTTCAACTCAAGATAAATCATTTGTAAGTTACTGATGTTTCTGAGAAATGATTTTACATGTAAACTTCAAAACCACACATCTATTAACCACATTAGTAAAATGTAGTTGAAATATATATACAAAAAGTAAACAAAGTCTATTTAAAAAGTTTTACCTTACTGATTCAGTCAGTTTTTAAAATTGGTTTTAAAGAGCTGCTCAAATAGCTTTTAGTATTATGGTAGGTGGTAATTTATCTTACTTCAATTAGTTGGCTTTTATAGATTAAAACGAAAAAACTACATAGTTTTTCCAAAAGGCTTAGGAGGATGATGTAACATCATTACTAGCTGAGAATTCACAATACAGAAAAAAAATTTGAACTCACAGATTGAAGCCGATTCTCTCAAAGTTTTTAATATTTACTAGGCAATTTTTGTTTTACTGGTTTTTAACCAAACCAGGTATTTTGTCAAGACTTAGAAAATGAACAATTATATTACCTGTGAACAATTTATTAAGTTATATTTCTAATTGGTACATTTCATTTTCTTCAGATAATGAAAAAATTGGAGTCTGTTATGAAATTATATATACCAAACAAATTTACACTTCCCTCTTTTCTGTTATGGCCAGAGTTCTGATCTTTATTTTTGAGAAGAACAATAGCAACGTATGTATATAAATACAAACCCACCAAAGACACCACTGCCTAGAAGACAGCACTACAGCTGTTAGCTTTTTCAGTTAACCAAATTAAATATGATTATTCGTTTGTTTTGTCCTTTTCCAAGCCAAACTCTTACTTATTTTTTCTCACCGTCTTCACCAAACGTCAGTAAAATTTGAACATTTCAGTTACAGAAATCGCTAATCCTTCAAGGGCGGTCTCGGCTTCTTTGGTCTTAGGGCAGCTTCAACGAAAACGTGGTCTCGGCATAGTTGATTTTACCCGGAATTTTTCGTTTGCTTTTTTTGGAGGGGTTGTTTGGTTTTGCTTAAAACAACCCTGTGGACCACAAAAGGGGGTTAGAACGGGAGGGGGCAGAATGAGCTGGTTTCTCTAGAAGCCCAGGAAAATTCAGGCATCTAAAAACCTATTTTGTGGTTTTAACTAAAAAAGAGATATAAATTCTAAGATGTTGGAAATGGGTAGGGAAACGATGTGACTCCAGCTGCTGAGTATGGCGCAAACCGAGGACCTCCGGGCGCAGGAGGTTGGGGGAAGGGAGGGGACTCTGCGGGCACCACGCGGTCAGCCCAAGGGGCGGGCTCCACACGCACTCCAACTATTTTCTACTCTTCCTCCCTCTTTTCTCCTTGGGGGTTGGGGCTGGGGGCTCGCAGTTAAAGGGCAGGAAAAATGAGAAGACGAGAACTCAAACCCACCCCTCAACAACAAAACCAATGAGGAAGCAAAGGGTTATTTTCGCGCCACAAAAGATGGAAATCCAGGGGCGGCTCGGGGTCCAATGAATGGAAACCAGCAAACGGCTCCGGCGGCGGTAGCCGACGGTGATAGGCTCCCTCCGTCGACCAATCGGGTGAGAGAAGAAGGTCCCCCCGCCCCCTCCCCAGCCAGGGGCGGTGCCTCTCTCCAAGCCGATTGCTCAACTTGGTTTCCGAGAGTCGGCCCCGCGGAGCGCGAAACCCCGCCCCGGGGCCGCGTTTGCGCGCCGCGTGCGCCCGTCTCGCGGCCCCGCCCCACCCGGACCGAGGCACAGGGTTCAGCCCGCGCTCCTTGCGGTCTTTCTCCGTGGGTACCAAACAAGCTCCAGCGCCATACAGCCCCTCGCAGCGTCGACATAGGCCTGGATTGCGGGAGGGTTGACAAACACACGCTTCCCGGTTCGTCTCCGCATCCCGCGGGCGGGCGCGCGCTGGAGAAGAACCTCAGGTGGCGTCGTGTGGCGAGGGGAACCGTAGAGGTTCTCCCGACCCCTACGTCTAACTCGTCCACAGGTCCGCGCGGAGGGACGGAACCTGCGGCGGAGCCAGAAAGCGCCTGTCCCGCGGCGGGGCCAGGACGATCCAGTGGTCGAGAGCCTCTGAGGCGAGTACGCGAGGAACTAAGGATCTTCCCCAGTGGGAGCTTCAAGAATCCCGCCCTCTTTTTCCGGGCAGAGCCAGGGGAAAAAGGAAACAACCCCGTCTTCTCATTTCCTGGGGCACTATTTTTGATTTTAAACAAAAATTACCGAAAGCAGATTCCGCAGAAGGCAGAGCCAAGTTACCACTTATCACGCATCTGGTTTAAACACATGAGTCTGGGAGAGCTGTTTGAAGGAGCAAGAGTATGATAAAAATACCTCCTATGGGGCCCAGGCGAGGCGGCGGGCATTGCGTGCCCACCCTCGGTAAGGGCTTCGGCTCTCGGGGGCTCTCAGGAGTGGCCGGGGGTTAGGGCTAGCAGCAAGAACGCCCTTTCCTTCGCTTCTACCTGCTCAGCCTTCGCTCAGAACCTGTGGATACAGCAACGGTAACCGACCTTCTAAACATAGTTTTTCTTCTTTACATTACACTGAACCATAAGAAACATTTTTATTGTCCTCAGGAGAAACAGAGTAGGTGCAGCTATCCAAAGCGTAAACAGGCTGCAGTGGGTGACACTCAGTCGCATCAGAGCACACACAATGGGTGGGATTCTCTCGTGGGGTTAACATTAATTAGGAGCTGCAACTGCTTCGGGAAGAACTTGGAAGTAACCCATGTGCACGGTTAATTTCCTGTGTGAGACTCACTTAAAGGCTGGAAGTTAGGGTGACCTTATATTCATTTTTGAAAATCCACCAAAGATATTTTTTGCACTTGAAATGCCAGTAAAAAGACAATTATCCGTGCTTTTTTTACTCAGCCAGTGAGTATATACTTATGCCTCAAATGGTTGGAAGATTGGAAGTGGAGTGAACTCCATCTACCAACCTTTAATGTCTGAGCTTATGTAACTCCTGTATGTTTTTAAGGTCCTAGACAGAGTATCCAGGATGTTACAATAATACACAGATTAAGTTCACAAGTCCTAGGAACATATTTCATCAAAACAGCACACACTTGTCTTAAATTCCAGGTGTTAGACGTGTTTGGTAGAGACAAACAAGCATGGTCTAGTATTTATGGAAAATAAACAATTTATCCCATGCTTTAGAAATAGATACTAATTTAGGTCTCAGTTTCAATAAGACCAAATACAGTGAACAATCCAGAAGGAACCATTAAGTGACACTGGAAGCAAGCTGAATATATAGCATTTGTTCTTAATGAAAAATTACTAAAAGTTAAATGATCAAAGACTAGTTTTTATAAATTAAAGACATACTTAGAAAAGCAAATATTACTAAGTGAATGAAAAGCACATTTCTCTAAGTAGCTTTTGATCATATGCAACAGGTACATAAAAACTCATAATTTTTGATATTTACATTCTGAATACCACAGAAGTTAAAGAATATTTTTTTAGAACCAAGATTTTCTTTTTAAAAACAAAAAAAGTAAAACTAAGTAAGCTCTTTTAAAAAGTTAAACCTAACCATAAACTTAAATTCTCACAACCCAAATGTTCTTTAAAGATTAAGCTAACATGGTTCCGAACATTATTACACAAGAGCACATTTTGTCTCCTCGATCTCAAAGTAAAATCATTTCACTAAGTTAAATGTCAATGAAAATATTGTGAAAGTGAGTTTACATTTAAAAAGTTGGATTTGCTTAGCAGAAAAAGGAAAACCTGTTAGAACAGTTGCATTTAAAATGGATGATCTGACACCTTCCGGTTCAACACAAAATTATAAAACAAGTCCCTTTTAAAAGAAAAATGCAAATACTCTATATTCTGCAATAGTTCCCACATGTAGAAAAAAATAATCTGTCATTCATCTTTTAATTGGAAAATACAAACTTTTAATTGCCATATACGGATCTGACAAAGAGAAACGAACTCATCAATTTTAATTACTGAAAACGTTTCAGTGTAAATCATAATATTTTTTCTATCGCACAATACATTTTCTACTACTAGGAGTACCAGATCATTAAAGATTCCTGTTTGTATTTCCATGCTACATAGAACTTCATTGACTTAAAAATAAGCATTTTTCATCTTTTCCATGGAATACCTGTTAAAAATGTCACAAGTAACTGGTGCAAATGAAGCTTTCGAGTGGAGTGCACAATCATTCAACACTTGCAGATTTCCACAAGAACCCCAGCACTATGTTCCTTTCCGTATTCCTTTTCTCCAGTCTACATTTTGTTGGCCCAGGAAAGGCTTCACCGGGCCCAGACCCTCCCCCCCACACCTACCATTGTACTCCTTACATACAGGGGAAATTATGAATGGCTCTCATGGCCAAATGCGGGCAGAAAAGAGGCAGAAATGGACTCGAACAATTTTTCAAGTGCGAATATCACCTAGGGGTAAAGCAGAACGGTCTTCCTGTTTCAAGAGTCCCAAGTTCTCCAACTAAAATTCTTTAAATAAAAGTACCAGCCTACCCTACTTCTCCTCCTCTGGAAACTACAGGAAGAAATGGTTTCTGTTTAGATACCGACTTTTCCCACTCTTGACTTCTCTCCTCCGGCCTCCGAGGCTGCGGACGCCCCCATCCCCACGCCAAATACCTCGGCCCCTACGCTCCCCTCCCCCACCGGTGGCCAAGCCCGCCCCCGGCCTCATTTATCTCTGAGCCTTTTCTGAATCGTGCAACCAATCGCAAACGCGAAGCCGAGAGCCAACGCGAGCGCAGGCGGAGGAGGTGTCGCCCAGACACCCGCCCAGGACGCCGCGGGCTCCCATCCCCCACCGCCCCCGGCTCCGGCCGCCCCACTTCCCCGGTGCCAGGGCTCGTGAAGGGTGCATGGGGTGGGGCGCGTCTGCCCACCTCTCCCGCCCCACCCCACCCCCTCGCTTGCGTTTCCGCCCCTGCCAGCCCTGGAAACGTGCTTGCGGCTTTGCCGGGGTTACACTTCAAATGTCATGAAAGCCACAAGGGGGGGTTCGAAATTGGGGCTCTTTGGTTTTGTTAATTACCTATTTTTAAAAATCGAATATTTGAAACTCCGGTAACTAGAGCCGAGGAATTGCCTAGTTAGCACCTCCACCCGTATCTCATTAAAAAAAAAAAATCCTCCCTTTTTTCCTCCCCTCCCCCTCAGGATCCGCCCCGACCAGATAACCCTTTCTAAACTCTGCTGTGACAATCAGGGCCGCCAGCCGCGCTCCCTTCCGCGCCCCGGCTGAGGCTCCTTTAGCATTTTTCGCCTTCTTCCTCCTCCCCCTCTCAGGGTCCCTCGCTCAAGCTCATTTCCCCTCCCCCTCTTCCTCCGCTCTCTCTTTTTTCCCCCGAAACCCACTCTAATTGAGGCGCTGGGATTCCTCACGTGAGACGTTGATTTGTAGTTTGAACACGTGGCTCATTCAAAAAGCCGGACACTCGGAGCGGATTTTTTCCGCCTCCTGCGCCTTTCCCCCTCCACCCCTTCCCCCCTCCCTCCTGCCAGTCACCCTTCTGGGTTTTTTTATGGGGAGGCGGCGCCTGCCCTCACGTAGTGTGATATTTTCACAGTCCGCTGGCCGATGCCAAAGGGGTTGGGGAGGAAGAGACAAAAAGTAGTTCTTCCCCCCTCCTCCTCCTCTCCTTTTTCTCGCTAATCCCGCCTCCTCCTCAGAGTTAGGAAGACTCGTTGATACGTTTGGGTTGCAGCAAGGCTTTTTCTTTTCTTTCTTTCTT
>LNAC01000234.1:454073-488301 GCA_002007465.1 Ailurus styani
GGGGCCGAGCGCGTCCTCCCGCTCCCCTCTCCCTCCCTTCCTCCCTCCTTCTTCTCTCTGCACGTTATTTATGGTGTTGCTTTCGCAGTTCCCCGGTTCGCCCCAGACCCCAGGCGTGGGAGAATGCAAAGTGGCCTCGACCCCGCCGCGGAGGGAGGCCGCGGGCTGGTGCTAGCACGGGCGGCCCGGCGCTTCCTCTGGATCCTGCGGGACGCAGGCCAGTGCGACCTGGGCTCCACGCTCCACCTCCCCCGCGTCCTACACGCCAGAGGGGCAGGGGGGCGAGAGCGGCCGGGGAGCCCCAGCCGCCGTGCCCGGCCCCCCGTCGCTCTCCTCGTCCTGGCCGCGGCCTCCGGGGCCGGCGGGGAACCGTGAGTGGCGGGGCAAGCCCAAGTCCCCTCCGGAGCCCGTGTGGCGGGCGCCGCGCACTCTTCGGCGCCTTGTTCCTTCTGCGCGGAGGTGCCTCTCTGGCCGTGCACGCCCGTCTGCACCCACCCTGCCGTCCTCCAGCCCCTCCAGCTACTCCCTCTTCCTGGACGGCCTGGGCTTGAAGCCGGGAGAAGGGCTCGGCGTCCCCTCCGCGTAAAAAGCCGACGTAGCCCCCTCCCCAGAGTCTCTTATGGGAGTGCCCGGGGAGGTGGGCGGAAGGGCCGCGTCAGTCCTGCGGCTGTCCTAGAGTTGGGTGACCCCTGAGGTGGGCGTCGGAGGCCTGGGGGTAGAACGTTCCCCAAGGAGTAGGCCAGCCCACGGACCCTCCTCCTCAGCCATCTGTAAGCTACACACAGCCCTGTGGGGTCAGCTTTTCCCCCGCGCGTGGCCGGGCTGCCCCGAATCCGGCTGACACGAATCCGGCGGTCTTGGTGGTGGTCGTGGGGGGCGTATCAGGAAATAACTTGTGTCGCCGTGTAGGCTCGGCCGGTTCTTCGTGCGGGAAGAGCCGCTAAACCCGGCCAACTGTCTTGCACCTCTTGTGTGTCCGCAGGTAAAGTGGAACTGCACGGGAAATCAATGGAAGTTGAGCACTCTGTCCCAAAAAGACAAAGGTGAGCTTATTTATTACATTTTCATTAATTCTGTTCTCCCCTATTGGGAGGAAAGACTCAACACAGCTGAAAACAACTTCTTTTGCTCTGACGCCTTTTGGATTGCTGTACGCTGACCGACTTGGCTTTTCCGTCTTTTATTCCTTGCATTGAAGTTTATGGCAGGTGTGTATGCGTGCGCTGGTGGGGAGTAAAGGTCTCGTCCGCAGCTCCTGCCACCGGGCTATTGGTATAGAGGTCTCTCAAGGAAGCTCTCACGGCTCTCGGTTCTCTAAGTTGGCTACAATAGGAAAGTCTTGAAGGGCAGTTTTGGGAATCTGTAGGAATTAGGAAGCAGTGGGTGACCCTCCCCTACTCCCCACTTGTAAGTGCAGGGTAGAGGAAAGCAGCTGCAGACACGCGTGGGTGTGGAGTGTCTTTCCTTCGCTGTCCCGAGTTGGTGGCGATGAGTCTGAGAGGCCTGGGAGGCCGTCTGTATGTCTGAGAAGAGAGGAATTTGCTGATTGGAACACGTGAGTGAACGCCTGGGCTTCTCCTGCCCAGAAGCGCCTTTCAGTCACTCCAGAGTTACTCAGGTTGCTGCAAACCAGCCTTTGTCTTCCATCCCCTCTCACTCACCTCCCCACGTCCCCGCCCCCCCAATATATTTGTTTACAAATAAGCACCAAGAGATCGTGAAGACTAAAGACTTGTACTACTTAAGCAAGGGAATTGTACTTTTTGGAGACCAAGTGTAGTGTGTCACTTTACAGAATGTTTGCAGACTGTTTTAACCACTGGAGTATTTTGAAGAAGTGGCTCCTTCTTTTCAAGAACAGGAGGGATCCCTGCTCTGTAACCAACTGGAAAGGCACTGCTTCCTTACTGTGGTGCAAGGTTTAGTTTGCTTTTCTGAGTTGTGCAAGGTGGGGTTAGGGTTTCCGCCTTTCTCTCTTCCCATCTCCCCACTCCTAACTTGGGCTAAGCAATAAGCTGCAAGTTAATCTAAACTAGGGCTGCCTGTGTCTGGTTAGGTATTGGTGAGTGGTGTGCTAGACGGCAGAAGAGGTGTGCTATGCATTTCTTCGGTGCCCTGCGGAGAGGTGGCTACACAAAATGTCATCAGGCCTGTTTCTATATTGAGCTCTGTTTCAGTAAAGCATTTTTACAGACCTTGTTTTTGTGAAGAGAGATGGGTTTTTGTGGATTTCTCTTGTTCGTGTACTTAATTTTTATTAGGATAGTTGGAAAAGGATTTGTGTCGTGAGATAGATTTAGTTCTAGTTGGGAATTTTGGTCAGGTCAAGTTATTTCACATAGTAGAAAGGAATTATTTTTTAAGAGTTCCTAAAATAATAGAACATGTACTGAAAAGTATCTAAACTGATCTCCGTTTAATAGGAAGTGAAAAATTGAGGGAAAAGACACATGTCCTTAAAAATAAAGGCATAGTCTGAATTGTATACCTAGGGTGGGAAAAATGTAGGTATATTCTGCAAATTCTAATTGGTTTCATGTTTAGCCCGTGTTCCTAACTTTCTCCAAATGTTGAATAAAAAAGAGGCAAATGGTTGTGTCAACGGACTAGCATTTTAACATTTGAGAATTTCTAAATGTAAACACTAAATGTCTGGTATTTTCAGATACAATTTATGGACCTGCATGGAAATGTAGATTATTTTGCTTTGGTCTCCTGATTTTCTTTTCCAGCCTGGTGTGAATTTCCCTCCATGTGTAGGGAATGAAATTAAAAACATCTGGTAACAGCCTGTTTTACTCTTAAAGGCTTTTGCCCAACCTAAAAACATACTTGTTACTTTATAACGAATAGGAGTTTGAGGAAAGCATGTAAGGTATGATGCCACCAGGGGCAGCAAGTATTTATCAATGGAAGCTTTTTCGTTTTAACAATGTAGATTAAAATTTCAGGCTGATTCCGCTTACATTAAAATGCTCAGGATTTTAAATGGATGTCACTAGCAAATAGGAATGAGGACATACTGCTAGGGAGAACAATTAAGTAAGTCCTTTTCTAGGGTTGAAATGGCAAAAAAGAAAAGTAGAGGTTTCTTTTCTCTGCCCAGGAAAATTTGCTGGAAATCTAATTATAATACAATTTTGTTTTAACTGAACCTTGGAACTGTGATGCAGTTCCCTTATCTGGACTGTTGCGCTATCTGCATAGGCTTTGTGGGGCGGGGGTGCTGAGAAGATCACTTTGGTGATCCATGCCTTGCTCCTATAGAAAGGTGTGATATATTGGTGACAGTGAAGTTGAGTGCTGCAGACCAATCTTTGCCAAGTGAGCCTGCTGGTCTTCTGGGTGGAGTTCTTTTGTGCTTAGCAGTCATTGCATTCCATCCCATCATCATGTGGGCATCTGAGACAGGCACACCCACATGTGCAGCAGTGACCTTTATACCTGCTGTGCAAGGCATGTTGGGAGCCTGGTGCTGAAGAATGCTTATGGCAGCACTCTGAGATGGATGAATGGGCTTGCAGCAACTAAATAGGGGAGCAGGCCCAGGAGGCGATTTGATGCTTGGCATGCTGGCCCAACTGTGACTGGGAGCTGAGCTGGGCACAGAACCTTTCAGGAAGGGGCACTGTGGATTTCGGTTCTGACCAAGCTTAGCTCCTGATTACCAAAGTCTCAGGGGAATGTGGAAGGAATGTTGCTTTTCTGCATTCAGAATACCCCTCAGTTGGGGAAGATTATAGCACTATTTTATGGAGCTTGAGATCCCCTGTGTCCAGAATGAAGAGAAGATTGTGGTGAATATCTGTGATAGTGTTGCACTCTCTGTTCCTAAGGTAAAGGATACAGCACAGGAGTACTTGGCTTCACTCTGAAGTAAAATCTTAAGTACCCCACTCCCCACCCTGCCTTGGGGACAAGGGTGGCTGTGAAAATGTTGCGATTTTTGAAGACTACAGCTCAGTTTGATTGGAAGAGCCACTGGTATCTTGTGGGACCTCATATATGCCCCTATGTGATTATGTAAATAGCACCGATTTCCTTTTTTGTTATGTTGTGGGCTGTTGGGCATGGGAGAGAGAATGGGAAAGTCGCTGACACTGGGGAACTGACAGGATGGTGGTTTTAGTTTGCTTTCCATGAGTTTTTTAAGTTATGAAAAATTTTCACATTTTTGGTTTTTTATGGCTTATACTTGCTCATGATTTAGCTGTCAGCATTGATTAAGATTATATGAAGCCAAAATATATTGCAATGAAGGATAAACAATGGTAGGATATCATAGTTAATATTTTACCAGAAAGGATCCATTAAAACAGACTGGTGTCTAAACTCACATGATTTTGTTCTTTGTTTCCTTAAAAAAAGAAAATTAAGCCAACAACTTACTGCTGTATTAGAATCTTGGTTTAACATGTAAATTAGATAGACATAGCATGTATAAAAGTTACTGGGGTTTTAAATGTATCTTTAAATGTCTGTTTAAAAGTGCTGCATTTTATTTATTTATTTGACAGAGGGAGGGAGAGAGAGAGAGAGAGAAACAGACAGACACACACGGCGGGAGAGGAAACACAAGCAGGGGGAGTCGGAGAGGGAGAAGCAGGCTTCTTGCCAAGCAGGGAGTCTGATGTGGGGCTCATCCCAGGACCCTGAGATCATGACCTGAGCTGAAGACAGATGCCTAACGATGGAGCCACCCAGGTGCCCTAAAAGTGCTGCATTTTAACAGCTGCTATGTATGGAATAGGATGGTGCCACAACCAGCAGTGTGTCCATTAGCCAGGGCACATGATCGTATTGGCTCAGGCCAATAAAAGCTGTTTTTAATGCTGAACATTTAAATATAGGCACGAATAACTCTGTCTCCTTGCGTATCAGTTTGGGACCGGTGAATCTTGTGAATTAGAGCGGTTTCTCAAACATACAGAGACTTGAGGTTCAGACTGTTAGGATTCTTTACCAGCCATGAAAGTTTCCTAAGCAGTGTCGTTGGAATGCTCAGTTTAAGGTCACCAATGCATGACTGCTTAAGTGATTGTAGCCAACAAGATTTTTTTCTTGATTTCATGTTGTTTTCTTAGTACAGCTTGAGAGAGAGTAAAAAATTTCTTAACTTTGGCATTATTAGAATTAAAAAATATATATATATGAATGTTGATAAGTCGCTTCTGTGGGACTGTTCACAGTAACAAGGAAGAGATTATGGAAACATGACATGTGCCTGGAGCCAGTGGGAATTGAGAATCTTGGCTTCTGTTTCTGGCTTTCCTTTTGATTTGTGTGATCACTTACATTCTCTGCTCATGCCAAATGCCACTATAATAAACTAACAGGGGGCATATTTTGTTCTGAGTTTTGCCATTCTGCTTGAAATGAGTTACCAGCTGGGGCTTAAAAATACCTTTTGGAATTAGAGAGACGTGGGGTCTTCCCTGTACAGAACTTGTATTTTCTGTAGTATGGCAGTTCAGTTGCTTTTGCACGTGTACCTCTTTCTGGCAGTCAGCAAGAGGGAAATGATCTTTGTCATACTTTGAAATCCTTTAATGAGCCATACTGTTGCAGTTAATGTGTTGTTATATAGTTCTTGGATTTTCTATTAAAGTGAAGCTGTTGAGCTACCTGGATATATATTTGAAGCAGTTCTATTGTAATTTTTTTTTTAATTGTAATTGTCTTTAGCAGTGTTCATATGTCACCTTTCCTAGAAGTAACTAATTTTTGAATTGTATGATTTATCCATTTATTATGGTATGATTTATTTATCCACCAGCTTTGGTGGTTGGTTTGTTCTGGGAGGATGGAGAACGGCTGTGCTATTCTTAGCCAAGTTTCCTTTATTGACTGTTGCCTCTGATTCAAGCTTCTAGAGTCACAAGACAGGAGGTGGCAGTGTGGTAGCGGTGACCAAGGGATGGGATTGGCATTTTTAGTTAGGAACTCTGCCCCATAAATCTGATGTTTAAAAAAAACTGGCTTGGTCTTGCAGGGTTTTGCTTGAAAGCTGGTGGCAACTATAGATTCCAGTGCTCCATTAAAACTGAGGGTGTAATTTATCATGGTCTGAAATTGCTGTTTGGCAAGTATTGGTAAATAAACACAGTTATAAATATTAATATAGTATGTGGATTTTGTTGCCCTGAAGGGGAATACATAGTACATAAATTATGCATTTTAAAGAATTATCGTGAGACCATTTAACTTGATTAGGAGGTAGTTTGAATTTATTATAGATGTATTCTTTGAGGAATCTAATGGAACTGTAAGTTTTGGTTTTTTTTTTTTAAGGTTTTATTTTTAAGTGATCCTAGGATGGGGCTCAAACTCATAACCCTGAGATCAAGAGTTTCATGCTCCACTAGCTGAGCCAACCAGGCACTCCAAGTGGAGCTCTAAATTGAGAGTGGTTTAAGTCTTAAGCTGGCATCGTCAGTTAGTTTAGAAGTTGAGTCCATTGCTCTCATGGTGTTTTAGTTATCTCTTGCTTCATAATAAACTACGCCAAAACCTGGTGGCTCAAAACAACTTACTCTTCCTCATGATTCTGTGGGTCTGCTTGGTGGTTGATTCTGTTCCACACGCTGTCATTCTGGGTCCTTGGCTGAGCTGGTCTAAATGGTCCAAGAAGGCTTCATTCACGTGGCTGGCCTCTTCATGCTGGTGGTGCACATGACTTCTCTCCACATGGTATCTCAGTGCTCTGTAGAGCCCTTGGCTACCAAGTGAGAGTAGGTAGAAGCTGCTAGACTCTTAAAGGGTAGGCCCAGAATTGGCACATTATCCTATCCATTTTGTCAGTCAGGGCAAGCTACAAGGCCAGCACAGATTCAAGGGAGTATGGAAATAGTCTCCATCTCTTGATGGTAGAGTGGCGTGAATATACAGAGAGGAAGGAATTGATGGTGACCATCTTTGTAGATTCTCTTCTGTAAATGGAAGGAGGGGAGAGCTAGTTTCTTCAAAGTGATTGGAACCTAAAATATCTGAAAAATATATTTAGCACTAGAAATGGGGAGCCAGTTCCCATCGTAATATCCTGGCAAGAGATGATATTAATTAGCTTTGGAGGTGATGAATAGTGGGTGAGTGTCTGTATATTCTAAGAAAGAACCTAAGAGGATTTGCTGATGGATTAGATGAAAGTTAGGAGAAGAGTAAAGCAGGACAAGAAGATTTTCTTGGTGAGAAAAACTAGGTGGAATGGAAGGTGATGCCATTTACCAAAATGGAGAGTATTGGGGAAGGAACAAATTTTTGGGTAGAAATCAGGAGCTTCACTTTTGGCATATTATGTCTCTAATGCTTGTTAGGGATTTAAGTGAAAAAGTCAAGTAGGTAGTTGGAAATACCAATCTGGAGGGTAGGAATTGGAGGTGAAAATTGGAGACATTACTAGCTTGTGATATTTAAAATCATGGAATGGGACAGGATTACCAAGGGACTGAGTATGGGGCTTTAGGAGAAAGGAGAGACCAGCAAAGGAGAATGAGCGAGGCCAGTAAGGTAGAGGAAAGCAAGCAGAGCGAACTGCTTCTGGGAGATTCATGAAAAAAAGCCCGTGGATAAGGAAGGTATAATGAACTGTATAGAATACCACAGAGTTTGTGATTTAGATGGATGCATGTGAGTGGGGATGGTGGTAGGTTACAGCCTTCGGTTTGGCAGTAGACCGATGGAGAGTGATTTATGAATTTTGGAGCAACCTGGAATATAGCATTTCTTTCAGGATTCATTTATTAGTATCTAACTTTTTTTTAAACTTTCCCGAAATATCTATGAGCATGTTCTATTTATAACCTGCTAGAGATGGAAGAGTCCTAAGTTTAGTAGATCCTCTTGCCAGTGAACAAGACTTGTTTGTTTCAGTTGACCTACTCTGGCATCTGTTTCAACACTTCTGGTGACTGAGCTTACTTTCTAGGTTACCCATTCTACTTTTCATTAAATACACATTTGGAAAATACTTTGAAGCTGTCTTAGGTTTCAAGGCAGTGTAGACCAAATCCAGTGCTTTTCTGTGGTTACCTAAAGAACTGATTTTTATGGGTGCCTGGGTGGCTCAGTTGGTTAAGTGTCTACCTTTGGCTTGGGTCATGATCCTAGGGTCCTGGGGTCCAGCCCTGCATCAGGCCCCCTGCTCAGTGGGGAGCCTGCTTCTCCCTCTTTCTCTGTGGCTCCCCCTACTTGTGCACTCCCTCTCTCTCTCTCTCTCTGTTAAAAAAAAAAAAAAGACTTGCGTATGTTAACTAACTGGAATTAAAAACTTAAAGACTTGATTTGACAAACAAGGTTGAAACTATTGGCCAATACATTAATGGATATCATGGGCTAAGTTTAAAATACTTGAATCACTTTGTTATTTTAGGATGCTGGAATAAGTAAAGCATTCCTTCCATTTTATTCATAAAAATTTACCTTTAAGAAATACAAGAAACCTTTTGTAAGTACCCTAAATTCCCTCATTTTTGTATATTTAAAAATCTGGTCCTTGGTAAAGCAGCTTTCTCCTCAAATTATGAATCCTGGTTTTTGCCTCAGTAGTCACCAAAACTAGGTGATGTGTTAGAATCAGTTGATTTGAGACTGATGACTGTATCTCAGTAATTGTTTTTAAGACTTGGTTTATGTAACTCCTTTGATTAGTCAAATACTACTTGCAGAATATGTTAAATATCTGCTATTTTAAGAAAGGAATACCAATAAAAATGAGATCGCGTAACATAGTTTTTTAGTGGTATTAGTTCTATCAAAGGATTCTCCATAAAGGCCTGAGAGAAGTGACTTGCCCAAGGCACTGCAGGGAATTAGTGGAACCCATTTTCCCTTCCTTTGACTCTGCCCTGCCTTCATTCCTCTCATTTAAGTTGTCAGATCCTGAAAGTAGCTTACATAGCAGCCTGATCATGTTCGCAGTGGCAAGTTGGAGCAGAGATGTCCTGTTTCTTGCTTTCTCTGAAGAAAAAAGAAATCTCGTTTGGCTTCTTTGAAGGTTCATTTATGGTCTTCCTGTAGGAAAAAGACGAGTACAGGTAGTCTGGAATCTGGGGCTTACTATAGAATAAAAGTATCTGGACATCCTGTTGTAAGATGGAAAGGGGAACTGCGTCTTCCTTGAAGGTATTTTTTTTTTAGCAGCTTAATCTTAATATAAATGAATTGCAGAGAAGCTGGAGGGGGGCCTAAGGAGGTATGAGAGTAGAACAGAGGGCACGAGGAAGTAGATGCCATGGCTTTATCTCAGGCATGTGATTGTGACTCACTGGGTATGTTTTAGATTGCAAAAGAGGTAGAAATGTCTGGAGTGGAGTCCACCGTGCCTGGTTGTCCCATCTCCTTAGCAAATTTAGTAGGATCCTGGCTTGCAGAAGGAAGTCTTTTAAACTTGGAATATTGTTAAGGATTGGGGGAGAATAGGAGGGAGAAATTGTGCTGGAACTCTTTGATAAGGAGCTCTGATGCTTGTGTCGTGGGCCCTTGTTGAACTGAAGGGTATTGCCAGAAGTATGTGGGATGTGAGGTCTGAGATCTAGGTTGAATCCCAGCTCCATTTTCTAAATACATGATGTTGATTAAAGATGAGGAAATTGAGGTCTGGGGAGGTTAGAATGGTAAATACTGCCTGTATCAATGCAGTATTATTCCATAGTAACTTCAGTGGCAGCTGTTGTATTTTTGCCCTTGAGGTTTAAGTACGAAGGCTGGATGTAGATTGTATTTGGTGATAACAGAAATACGGAAAACTTTTGTTCCAGTTTTGGATGTGGACTCATGTAAGTAGAAATCTATGGGTGTGTTTGTTTTTATTTTCATTGGGTATGTAATAACTTTTTAAAAAAAAATTATGGTATAATCTAGATGCAGTAGCATATGTGTTAAGTAAACAACTTGAATTTTTATATATGTATTACATGCAAATGAATTTAAAACACAAGAAATAAAATGTGAAAAGACTTGCTTTTCAGTTGTCTTTATCTCCATGTATTTATTTCCCTGGTCTCAGAGCTGGTAGTTTCATATATTCCAGAAATTCTTCTATGCATGTATCAACAAACTTTTTTTTTTTTTAAGATTTTATTTATTTGACATCACAAGCAGGGGGAGCGGCAGGCAGAGGAGAGAGAGAAGCAGGCTCCCCACTGAGCAGGGAGCCCAGTGTGGGGCCTGGATTCCAGGACCCTTGAGATCATGACCTGAGCTGAAGGCAGGTGCTTAACTGACTGAGCCACCCAGGAGCCCCTCAATAAACATTTTTTTAATTTAATAATCACATTATATTGTTTATAATGTGTGTTTTTACTAAGTATCCTGAAGAATCTTCAGTATAGGTACAAATAGTTCATTTTTTTAAAACTCACTCTGTTGTTCAACATAGGTATGCAGCAGTTTAACCGTTCTTTTCATAGTAGTCTCAGTTGAGTGTATTTTTATGTCCTAAGACTCTTGGTTGGATATTTTCATAAGGTAAATTCTTAGATTGGGAATTGCTATGTCAGAAGACATGCAGATTTAAATTTGTAAGTGCTCTGCCAAAAACACTTAACTTATATTGACATGGTTAGTCATAAGACAACCAAGAGAGCAGTTTTCCTTTTTTTTTTTTTATATGAAACTCTTTACGAATTTGTGTGTCATCCTTGCACAGGGGCCATGCTAATCTCCCCTGTGTCGTTCCAGTTTTAGTATATGTGCTGCCAAAGTGAGCTCAAGAGAGCAGTTTTCAATGAAGTATGCAGTAGGACAGTTTGGTTAAAAACTGTCTTTTCAAGCATGGAGGACTGTATGAATCTAGGTATAGCCTTTATATTATGGGTGTTGTGCGAACTCTGACAGTGTAGGTCCTCGTTCATTTGTGCCCTTTGTATGTAAAAATTAACCTAAAAACGATAACGATTTAGTTCTGACAAATTCTAGCTTGAATACATAGGGTTCGTATTTTCCCATTCTCAGCACCTTGATTTTTGGATTTTACCTCAGGGACTAATAATATTTTATTGCAGTGACAACTGTACTAAGTCATATTTTGAGGAAAAATTTTGATTAAAAATTAGTTTCCAAAACAGAGTGCTACTCAGCTTTCCTAGCTGGGCAGATGATGGTTGGGGAGCTTAATTAAAAGAACCTATGATGGCTTCCAGTTACGGAATAAGTTATGGGGATGCAAGGAGGCCATAGGGAATATAGTCCATGGTACTGTAATAGCCTTGTGTGACGAGAGATGATGGCTGCACTTGTGGTGAGCAGAGCACAACATACAGACTAGTTGAATTGCTGTGTTGTGCACTGGAAACTAATGTAACTTTGCACATCAACAATATGTCATTTAAAACAAAAGGAACCTATGATGGTAAAGCTGTTTGAAAAGTGATTGTGTTCTTCTACATGATTCCCAAATGTTTTAGGGGCACCTGGGTTGCTCAGTCAGTTAAGTGTTGGGCTCTTCATTTCAGCTCCAGTCTTGATCTCAGGGTGGTGAGTTCAAGCCCAGCATTGGGTTCCACGCTGGGCAGGGAGTCTACTTTAAAAAAAAATGATTATTGGGGCGCCTGGGTGGCTAAGTGGGTTAAGCCTCTGCCTTCAGCTCAGGTCATGATCTCAGGGTCCTGGGTTCGAGCCCCGCATCGGGCTCTCTGCTCAGCAGGGGGCCTGCTTCCCCCTCTCTCTCTGCCTGCCTATCTGCCTACTTGTGATCTCTCTATCTCTCTGTCAAATAAATAAGTAAAATTAAAAAAAAATGATTACCAAATGTTTAAAAGTCAGCTGCTTTTGGAAAAATGGAGGTGCTCTTGGTTTTTTCTTTTTGTTTCTATTTTTGCTCTTTTGGTGGGGGTTGAGAAAGGAGTGTGGTTGAAAATTTTAATTTAATTTAATTTATTTATTTTTTAAAGATTTTATTTTATTTATTTCACAGAGGGAGAGAGATCACAAGGAGGCAGAGAGAGGGGGAAGCAGGCTCCCTGCTGAGCAGAGAGCCCGATGCAGGCCTCGANGCCCGATGCGGGCCTCGATCCCAGGACCCTGAGATCATGACCTGAGCCGAAAGCAGAGGCTTTAACCCACTGAGCCACCCAGGCGCCCTGAAAATTTTAATTTTAAAATCTTAGAATTTTTTGGGTGCTAATTTACCAATTTCAGCATTTTTGAGTTTCAGAAATGAGTTTATTTCCCATGGCTGATGTAAATTTGTAGTTTAACAAGCGTAGATTGAGCACTTGTGCTTGAGGTCAGTTGAATGCTAGGTTTCAGGAGCTAGAAGAATAAGATACTTGTTCTGAAGAAAAGTACATGGAGTATAGTGGCTCTCACTTTGTTCTCTTTCAGTGCCTGGGTGATATTTATATCTTGAACACCAGCAGTGGCTCACTGTGGCATTGATCCAGGGGGTGGATAAATATCTCTGCAGGGAAAGAGAAGGTGTAAATATGTTATGGGGTATATATGGTATGCCCTAGAAACACGGGTTGGGGGGCATTAGGCTGAGGTGCGTGTTGGTATAGCCAGCCAGGGATAGCTTCAGAGAGGGATGTGAAGGTAGATGGAGGCTAGCTATGTGCGGTGGGAATGGGAAAGGCAGGAAGGACAGCAGGAGCCAAGGCTTGTGAGTGTGAAATATCCTGGTGTGTGCGGGGGAACTACAAGCTGTTTGGGATTAGAGAGGCTCAAGTGTGAGGCTGGATGGTGGTTGAGGCTGAGCCTAGAAGGGGTGGTGAGAGCAGCCTGTGTGCTTGAGGAGTTGGTGACTATTACTTTGATTCTTGATTTAACTTTCAGAGCTCAGTCAGTTTAGTTAATGCCATTTAGCAGATGGTTATTTGCGCTCATCATGCAAGACTTGGTGCCTAGATTACTTTGGGGTTCTGTTCACTGGAGATCATCTTGAAATGCTTTTACCTTTGAAGTACTCTGTGAGAACGACTGTGCCCCAATAAACTCCGTGGGATTTAGGGCTGTTCTTAGGACACCCTCTGACAGGGTAATTAGCGTAAATTGTGATATGATGAGGAACCCTGTAGTAAGACTGACTGAGCCTGTGTTGTTATGTTACATTTTTTTAGGTCGTGTATGACAAGACAGTCATCAGTAGTGATGATTAAAACACCTGGTACTCTGATTTTTATTAAGGCATTTCAAGTGATAGAATGAACAGTTGGAGAAAAATGAGACACTTCTGTGTGAACACACGATTACCTGAGCAAAATTAGGGGCAGCAATAAAGCACAACAGTAGGGAGGGCTAGTGACATCTTGCTTGGAATCACCTAGACCTCAGTTAGAATCCTTGTTCAGCTCTGTGGTCCTGGGCACACTGATTAAACTCTCCACATCTCTTACTTTATCTAGAAATAGGGGTAATAAAATACTGTACAAGGTTGTCAGGAATTGATGTTTTTAAAGAATTCCTTGGATTATCTGACACCTAAGTAGTATTGTCTTTTTTTTTTTAAAGATTTTATTTATTTATTTGACAGAGATCACAAGTAGGCAGAGAGGCAGGCAGAGAGAGGGGGGAAGCAGGCTCCCTGCTGAGCAGAGAGCCCGATGTGGGGCTTGATCCCAGGACCCTGGGATCATGACCTGAGCTGAAGGCAGAGGTTTAACCCACTGAACCACCTAGGCGCCTGGTATTGTCTCTCATTAATAAGCTTGTGTATTTACATGTGGCAATTGAAAATATAATTATTCTTTGGAGGCTGGGTGGCTCAGTCTGTTAAGGGGCTGCCTTCGGCTCAGGTCATGATCTCAGGATCCTGGGATAGAGCCCCACACTGGGCTCCTTGCTCAGCTGGGAGCCTGCTTCTCCCTCTGCCCCTCCCCCTACTTGTGCGCTCCCGCTCCCGCTCCTTCTCCCAAATAAATCTTAAAAAAAAAATTATTTCTGCATAATTCCATGGTTTGTGTCTCATATGCACATAGAAAGTTTTCACATTTCTTCATAGAATATGAGCGTGTTGTGAATAAGAATTTGTACTTTGGGTCTAGATTTGTAGCTTTTAGGATTCCTAAAATCTGTCTAGTTGTGAAATTGTCTTGGGATACTGTTTAAAAAAAAAAAAAGATTAGGAGGGGCGCCTGGGTGGCTCAGTTGGTTAAGTGTCTGCCTTTGGCTCAGGTCATGATCCCAGAGTTCTGGGATTGAGCCCCACATCGCATGGGGCTCCCTGCTCAATGGGGAGCCTGCTTCTCTCTCTGACCTCCCCACCTCCTGTGCTCATGCACTCCCATTCACAAAACTAAATAATATCTTTAGAAAAGTAGAAGGTAAATAACTGCTTTTAATTTCAAAGGGAGACAGCATAGTACAAAAACATACAGAAAATTAAAGTAAAATATACAAAAAAAGTGGGAGTTCAGAAGGAAATATCTGAAAAGCCAGTGTACTTAGGAAAAGGTACTTAATCTTACTAGTTACTAGGTAAATGACAACTGTAATGGCAATTTTTGCCTATTGCATTGGGGAAAATGAACAGGATTGATAATATCTGGTGTTGGCATGAGTGTGAAGGAATGGGTGCTCATAAGCTAGAGAGTAAATTGGCAGACTTCTTGGTAGGTCATTTGGCAGTATCTGGTAGAACTTAACATGTAACTACTGCTCAACCAAGTATATGAAGTATATGAAGAAAATCAGCCTTACACAGATGTATAGTTGGAAAAAGAAAGGGATATTTTAATCTTTTTAGATAATTGTGGATATTCTTTGTTCCTACACCAAAACTCAACAAGTGGTAGTTTTTTAAAGGCTAGTTGAAATGTGGGGTATTGTATCAGTGTGAAATCCTATCAGTGAATACTATACTGGTAGGTTAGAATCCATTCGACTCTCTTGGACTTTGAATGGCTCCTTTATCCTTAAATATTGGGAAACTGTCAAAGATCATGGTTGGCCAAAGTTTTGATTTTTTTACTTAAAAGCTCCAATTTGGCAACAAATACTGTTAGTTTTTCTTGAAGTGACTGGCTGACTTTATTCTCTTTTGAGAAAATGTCCGCCAGATACTCAAGCTTAAATAAACATAGTTCGTCTATAGCTCTTTCAAGTAAAAATGGTGCTCCGTGAAGAAGAGTGGCCGATTCAGTCTTGCAGCTCAAACCACTGCACCGTGCTTTTTCTCCAGGAAAAGCTGTGAGAGATAGCAGGAGTATTTTATGCATACTGCCCTTTTCTTCACATAGTTGTTGACAAGATGTGTACCCAGAGGTTATTGAAGAAAATCAGTAGTTTTTACTGCTTCATCAAGGACATTTAAAAATGAAACTTGGATGGGGTTTTACTGTGAGTGCCTGTGAAGAACGAAATGACAACTACAGCTGAGTGCCACTGCCTTGATTCATGCTAAGCTTCCAGCAGCTTACCCACCGTTTTTTTTGCCCTGTTTGCTTCAGTGCAAATGTCAACACAGTGGAAAAGGCAAATAACATCTTAGTGTTATAAAAATAGTTTTTTTTTTTTAAAGATTTTATTTATTCTTTTTACAGAGAGAGAGAGATCACAAGTAGACAGAGAGGCAGGCAGAGAGAGAGGAGGAAGCAGGCTCTCTGCGGAGCAGAGAGCCCGATGCGGGCCTCGATCCCAGGACCCTGAGATCATGACCTGAGCCGAAGGCAGAGGCTTTAACCCACTGAGCCACCCAGGCGCCCTATAAAAATAGTTTTGACGGGATGACTGGGTGGCTCAGTTGGTTAAGCATCGGCCTTCAGCTCAGGTCATGATCCTGGGATTGTGGGACTGGTCCTGCATCAGGCTCCCTGCTCAGCAGGGAGTCTGCTTCTACCTCTGCCTGCTGCCCCCACTGCTTGTGCTCTCGCTCTCTGACAAATAACTAAAATCTTGAAAGAAAAGAATAAATATACATTTGACTTCTTGCCCTCTTGACAGTGTCTCAGGGACCCCGCGGGAATCCACATACTATACAGTGAGAATTGCTGCTCTACACCGATGTGATATTTGAAATTATTTGGATTAGGTTGTCCTGTGGATATGTATTTACATCATCACACAACAGATGGCAAGAACAAGTGAGGATTTTCTGCAACTCCGTGGCATGTTAGCCTTAATAGGGAGTTTTACACAAGTACAAGTTGGTTTGTGAAAAACAGGTGTGGGAAGAGGAAAAAAAAACAAAACAAAAAACAAAAGAAAATAAGCACAAAGGAAAAATCTAGGTGTATGAAGGATAAAATATTTAGAATAAGTAGTTGGGGAGCACTTAAAACACATGCACATGAGTGAAATGAAGTGAGCTTGGAGATTTAGGGACCCACAGTCACACTTGAAGTTCCTTAAACCAAAGCGAACCTCACATGTTGTTGGCTACATGTTTTGCCTCAGGAAATGAAGTCTTTAGTACCTTTTGTTATTCGCAGGACATTGAAATCTGATCAGAATCTCTGCATCATCAGAATTTCTTTTGACAGTTGAGGTGTTTTGAGGCTGGAAGTTTGTGGTGACTCAGAGTGTAATGATGACCAAGTGAAGGGTCTTGCCTCTGATTTATTTCAGCCAGGCTTCCTTGCCCTAAGTAACTGTTGGTTAAATACAGAAAATAACTACCTTTGTTCATATCACAGTAGGGGTACTTTTCTTGTCTTAGACCATTTTTTTTTCCTTTAAGAATTACAGTACAGTGAATGACCTTTCATGTCATTTCACCGTCTTTCCCATTCTGTATTTTTTTCTGATTTGAGAAAGCTTGGTAGCTTGCCATCATGTTATCTTTTACAAATGGTTCTGTTTTGCTGATCTTGGATCTTAGTAGTTTTTATTTTATTTTTTATTAAGATTTATTTTGAGAGGGAGCCTAGCCTGTGTGTGTGCATGTGAGTGTGTATGACTTGGGGGAGGGGCAGAAGGAGAGAAGCAGACTCCCTGCTTAGTGCGGGCCTGTGGTGGGGCTCCATCCCATAACCCATGCCCTAGATCATGACCTGAACCGAAAATCTTGAGTTGGACACTCAATCAAATGAGCCATCCAGTTGCCCCTGATCCTGGCAGTTTTTAAATGACTGATTTAACAGATTTTTAAGTGTTTACTACTAGGGAGTACTTTAGGTTCTTGGGAGAGAGAATTAAATGGAAGATAGGAACTTAGTCCTGAAACATAGGGTGTAGAGCGATACTGCCCACTAGAGCTACCACTCCCCACAAGTGGCTCTCTGGGCAATTGAAATGTGGCTAGTCCAAATTCAGTTGTTGGGTACGTATAAAATACACACTGGATTTTGAAGACTCTTGGAAAAGAGAATATAAAATAGCTTACGGATAATTTTCATGTTGACATTTCTTTTTACTTGAATGTGGCTACAGGAAAATATATATGTGGCTTGTGTTTGCAGCTTGTGTTATTTCTGTTGGACAGCACAGATAACAGAGGAGATATGGACAAAATAAATATGTAATGTGAGACATGTTGAAGACTACAGAGAAGAATAGCGTGAGGAAGGATGAGACAACTGGCAGAGGGTTGGTTTTGATTTTTTCACATCGGATGATTAGAGAAGTTCTCACCTGGATGGTGCATGAGCAGAGGCTTACAGGAGGTAGGAGAATGAGATGAGCAGGCAAGTAGGTGCCAAATGGGGATGAGTGACACAAGCAGAGGGGACAGCCAAAGCCCATGCATGCTCACTGCCTTTCTAGTCAGTAAGGAGGCCATCATGACTGGAGTAGAGCAGAAGGAGAGCCATAGGAGATGGAGAAGTGGTAGATAGGAATGGAATGAGAGGAAGCCATGGATAGGTTTTTATTTGTTTTTTTTTGTTAAGATTTTATTTATTTGAGAGAGAGCACGCACACATGCACGAGCCAGGGAGGAGCAGAGGGGGAGGGACAAGCCGACTCTGTGCTGAGAGCAGAGCATGATGCCGGGCTCGATCTCATGACCCTGAGATCACAACCCGAGCTGTAATCAAGAGTTGGACGCTCAACCAACTGATCCATCGAGGTGCCCTGGAATGGTTTTTAGAAGGGACAGTTGTAATGAGATTTATCTTTGAAAGGGAACTCTCAGAATAGACTATGGTGGGCTGGTGGGATGGGATCAGGGAGACTAGTTAGGAGAAGATTATAATTGTAGGGATTAGACATGGTAATATTAGGACGAGAGCTATTGAGGTATTGTGGTAGTGGTGATGAATGGTTAGAATCATTGTTTTTGTTTTTTAAAGATTTATTTATTAGTTTGAGAGCGAGAGGGACTTCGATAGTGTGAGTGGAGATGTGCAGAGGGAGAGAATCTTTCAAGCAGACTTCACACTGAGTGTGGAGCCCAGTGTGGGGCTAGAGCTCACTGTGGGGCTCGATCCCATGACCCATGAGATCATGACCTGAACTGAAACCAAGAGTCAGAGTCTTAACCGACTGAGCCACCCAGGCACCCCTAGAATCTTCTATTTTGAACAAAGATGGAAGAACTTGGTGTAGGGAGTGATGAAGAAACCAAGGAGATACCTTGACAGTTTATATAGCTGTAGCAACTGGAAAAATGAAGTTTCCACTAATTGTAATGAGCAAGATTGTGGAAGTGGTATGATGAGGGATAGGGGAGACAGTGAGTTCAGTTTGGCCAGGTTAAGTTTGAGATACCTGCTAGACATGTAGAGATAGGACAGTGAGTGTATAGTAAACGGAGGAGGGGGAACCAGTGATGGAGCCCAAGTATAGGCCCATGAGGTAGGAGGATAATCTTGAAGAAGTACTCAGATACTTGATGACAGTGTTTAGTAAGAAGAGTCATCAGCTATGACAAATAATGTAGAATAGGGTGAGACTGGAGTTGGCAACATCATCACTGGTGTCTTGATAGGTGGAGTTTTGATGGAGCGATAGAACTGAAACCCTGAATTGTGTGCGTTTGTGAATGGTAGAAGGAGAAGAGGTAGAGATAGTGAGCATGGATAGGCTTTCAAGTAGATTGCAATAAAGACGTGAGAGAAATGGGATGGTAATTGGAGGGGCTGTGGTTTATCTACAGGGAGAGCTTTAAAAGCTTTTTTACTTCAATTTATAAGAAGGTTGCAAAAAACAGTATTGATGACCCATACACCCTCTATCTAGCTGGCCCACGTTAGTTTGGACTACTGGAATTTTCCTGGAAAATTTGAGAGTGAGTTGCAGAACTGCCATTTACCTCTGAATACTTCAGTATGTTTCCTAAAAACAAGAACATTCTGTTACATGACTGTAGTAAAATTACCAAAATTAAAAGGTTAACACTGATACAGTGGTATTTAATCTACAGATGTTTAGATTTTGCCTATTGTCCCACTGTCTTTTTTTGGGGGGCGGTCCTAGATCGAATCTAAGGTTATATACTAAACTTAGTTGTGATGTTCTTTGGCTTTATTTATTTATTTGTTTGACAGAGACATAGCGAGAGAGGGAACACAAGCAAGGGGAGTGGGAGAGGGAGAAGCAGGCCTCCTGTTGAGCAGGGAGCCTGACGTGGGGCTCCATCCCTGGACCCTGGGATCATGACCTGAGCCAAAGGCAGGTGCTTAACGAGGGAGCCACCCAGGCATCCCCCGTCACATTTCTGATTCCCTCTTTGTTTTTTTAAACTGGAACAGTTTCTGGGTGCCTGGGTGGCTCTGTCGTTAAGCATGTGCCTTCGGCTCAGGTCATAATGCCAGGGTCCTAGGATTGAGCCCCGAGTCAGGTTCCCTGCTCAGCGGGAAGCCTACTTCTCCCTCTCCCACTCCCCCTGCTTATGTTCCCTCTGTTGCTGTGTCTCTGTCAAGTAAATAAATAAAATCTTTAAAAATAAATAAACTGGAACATTTTTTTCGTCTTTTGTCTTTGCGGTCCATCGTGGGTTTTTTTTAAAATTTGTTTTGTTTTTCCTAAGACCTTCATGTTTGTAAGGAGTATAGGCTAGTTCTTTTGTAGATCGTTCCTCAGTATTGGTTGGTCTGATGTCCCTCCATGTTAGACTCAGGTCACGTGTTTTTGATGGTATACCACAAAAGTAGTGGCCTCCTTAGTGCACCACTTCGGGAAGTAGGAGATGCTGATTTTTGTTCCAGTAGTGGAGATACGTTGACTTAGGCCGATTTTTTTTTTTTTTAAATACCCTCAAGATTTCATTTTATTTGAGAGAGAGCAGGAGGTGGGGGGAGGAGAAGAGGGAGAGAGAAGCAGACTCCTTACTGAACAGGAAGAAGGCTGGGGGTACTCGATCCCAGGACGTGGGGATCATGCCTGAGCCGAAGGCAGTCTCTTAACTGTCTGAGCCACGAAGGCGCCTCTAAACTGACTTGTTAAAGTTGTATCTGCCAGTATTCTCTAGTGTAAAATTACTGTTTTCTCCTTTGTATTACGAATCTTGCAGGGGATATTTTAAGACCATGAAAAGATCCTGTTTCTCATCATACTTTCACAAGTTTTAGCATTCGTTGATGATTGTTATCTGAAACCATTATTACTGCAGTGGCTGCAATACAGTGCCTTTCTAATTGCGTTATTTTTCCTACACTTGTTAGTTGGAATTTTACTTTAGAGTTTTTTTCCAGGACATTAAGCGTGGCTTAGTCCATTAAGCGTTGACTCTTAAGTTGACTCTTAAGTTCCTCTGCCTCTGCTCCTCCTCCCTGCCATCTCTAAAATAAATAATCTTAATTTCTTTTTTTTTTGGTTCTTCATTTCATTTGTTCATAGTAATTTGGACTCATTCCAGATTATAGCATGTTAACTATTAACTTATAGTATATTATAGTATAGCATATTAGTATATTATAAATATTAACTATTAACATATAACTTTGTTGCTCTGTTGAAGTAAGTAAGGGTTTTTAAAGTAAGAGGTGTTAGTATTAGCATGGTGATATGATAAAGGCACCATTCAGCACAGATGGAAAAATGATTATGATAACCTAATGTCCAAAATACTACATGAAATCTTGCGTGTTAGTGTTTCATTTTATTTTATTTTATTATTATTTTTTAAAGATTTATTTATTTATTTATTTGACACAGAGAGAGATTACAGGTAGGCAGAGAGGCAGGCAGAGAGACAGGGAGAGGAGGAAGCAGGCTCCCTGCTGAGCAGAGAGCCCGATGGGCCTCGATCCCAGGATGCTGAGATCATGACCTGAGCCGAAAGCAGAGGCTTTAACCCACTGAGCCACCCAGGCGCCCAGTGTTTCATTTTAGACGAGCAGCTTTGTATTTAATTTGAAAACTTAACTGCCTAAATGCAATAAATCTAATATCTTTGACTCTCTTTTGGAGGTGTCTCTTTTTTTTTTTTTAAGATTGTTTATTTATTGGACAGAGAGGGAGAAGCAAGCTTCCCACTGTGTAGGGAGCCCGATGTGGGGTTCGATCCCAGGACCCTGGGATCATGACCTGAGCCAAAGGCAGACCCTTAACCGACTGAGCCATCCAGGCATCCCCTGGGGGGTCTTATAACTAGTGAAAATCAGGTCATTCTTCAAGTATTAAGTCTAAATTTAGATATCGTGTCCTGTAGCTGAAAATGTATGCTACTCGACAATAGTTATTACCCATCACTGAGAAAAACTGTTTTTCAGATGTAGGTTATTTTGTTCCATACTGCCTTCCTTAATTTTAGCTCCTGATCATGCATTTTTCCCAGGATGTTGGGTTTTGATGCACTAACTCGATAGTGTGAAATTGGTAGACCATTGTCATACATTTAAGTGTTTACTCTTCTCTCTCGGTGAGTGGTGTGTACGCTGAACCAAGTCAAAGTAATTTTTTTTTTTAAAGATTTTATTTTTAAGGGGCACCTGGGTGGTGCAGTTGGTTAAGCATCTAATTCTTGGTTTCAGCTCAGGTCATGATCTCAGGGTCATGAGATCAGCCCTGCATCAGGCTCCATGTTGAGCACGGATACTGCTTCAGGTTCTCTCTTCCTCTTTCCCTCCTGCTCATGTTCTCTGTCACTCTCATATAAATAAATCTTTAAAAAAAAATTAAAAATTTTTTTTTATTTTTAACTAAGCTCTACACCCAGTGTAGGTCTTGAACTCATGACCCCAAGATCAAGAGTAACATTTTTCACCGATTGAGCCAGCCAGGCGCTCCTCAAATGGAATCTTAAACTATTTTTTTGAGATAATATACTATATACAGAACACCCACAGGAATTAGGCAAAACTAGTGTTTTCTATGCTAATTAAAAAGGTTGGAAGATTTAATGGGTGCCTGGCTGGCTCAGTTGGTAGAACATGTGACTCTTGATCTCAGGGTGGTGAGTCTGAGCCCCATGTTGGGCATAGAACTTAATACAATTAAAAAAAATATTTTTTTAAAGATTTTATTTATTCGACACACAGAGAGAGATTAGAAGTAGGCAGAAAGGCAGGCAGAGAGGAGGAAGCAGGCTCCCCGCCGAGCCGAGAGCCCGATGTGGGCCTCGATCCCAGGACCCTGAGATCATGACCTGAGCCGAAGGCAGAGGCTTTAACCCACTGAGCCACCCAGGCGCCCTAAAAAAAAAAATTTTTAAATATTTCATTTATTCGTTTGAGAGAGAGAGAGAGCACAAGCAGTGGGAGGGGGAGGGGGATAAGCCGACTCCCACTGATCTGGGAGCCTGCTGTGGGACTTGGTCCCAGGACATTGAGATCATGACCAGAGCCAAAGGCAGATGCTTACCATCTGAGCCAACCAGGCTCCCCTTAATACAATTTTAAAAAATGTAATAAAATCCTTTATATTCTTTTAAAGATTTTGAGAGAAAGAAGTGGGGAGAGAGAAAGAGAAAACAAGCATGAGCGAAGAACAGAGGGAGAAGGGGAAGCAGACTCCCCACTGAGCTGGAGCCCTACCAGGGCACCAGAACCATGAACTGAGCCAAAGGCAGATGCTTAACCGACTGAGCCACCCAGGCATCCCAGCCCCCATGGTGTTTTTAGAGGATTTAAAAAGCAGGGGTTGTTGTTGTTGTTGTTGTTGTTGTTGTTGTTGTTGTTTTTAAGTAATCTCTGTACTCAAAGAGGGGCTTGAATTCAAAACCCTGAGATCAAGAGTTGCAGGCTCTATTGACTGAGCCAGCCACATGCCTCTTAAAAAGCACTTAAGAGCGTGTTGGGGGCACCTGGGTGGCTCAGTCGGTTAAGTGTCTCCTTTGGGCTCAGGTCATAATCCCAGGATTCTGGGATTGATCCCCTCATCTGGCTCCGGGCTCAGCCAGAGCCTGCATCTCCCTCTGCCCCTCCCCCTGCTCACGTTATCTCTTCTCTCTCTTGTGCTCTCTCAAATAAAATCTTTTTTTTTTTTTTTTAAGATTTTATTTATTTGGCAGAGCAGCAGGCAAAGGGAGGGAGAAAAGCAGGCTTGCCACTGAGCAGGGAGCCTGATGCAGGGCTTGATCCCAAGACCCTGTAGTTGTGACCTGACAGTTAACTGACTGAGCCATCCAGGCCCCCCTCAAATAAAATCTTAAAAAAAAAATCCCTAGAAGCTGGGAGGGGGGGAATTGTGGTAATATAGTATGTTCAATACTATTAAAAATAGTGGAGTCTTTTTTTTTTTTTTTAAGTAAACTATGCCCAATGTAGGGCTCAAACTCATGATCCTGAGATCCAAGAGTCACATGATTCATGGACTGAGCAAGCCAGGTGCCTCTAAAATAGTGGAGTCTTGATTGAGGAATAAAGTATGTTTACCTATATCTGGGCTGATAATACAATAAAACTTTTTTATCTTTAATTTTAACTTATTTTTTTATTTTTTAATTATTTTTATTATTTTTTTTTATTTATTCATTTGACACAGAGAGAGAGATTATAAGTAGGCAGAGAGGCAGGCAGAGAGAGAGGAGAGAGGAGGAAGCAGGCTCCCTGCTGAGCAGAGAGCCTGATGTGGGCCTCGATCCCAGGACCCTGGGATCATGACCTGAGCCAAAGGCAGCGGCTTCAACCCACTGAGCCACCCAGGCGCCCTTAACTTATTTTTTTAAAAAGATTTTATTTGAGCAAGAATGTGCATGGTGGGGGCGGGGCAGAGCAGGTGACGGGGCAAACGGAAGAGGGAGAAGCAGACTCGGAGAAGCAGACTCCCTACTGAGCAGGGAGCCCGACCCTGGGGTTTGATCTCAGGACCCCAGGATCACAAATGTCTTTGTAATTTTTTTAAGATTTTATTTATTTATTTGACAGAGAGATCACAAGTAGGCAGAGAGGCAGGCGGAGAGAGAGAGGAAAGCAGTCTCTCCGCTGAGCAGAGAGCCTGATGTGGGGCTCCATCCCAGACCCTGGGACCATGACTTGAGCCGAAGGCAGCTGCTTAATCGACTGAGCCACCCACGCGTCTCTGTCTTTATTATTATTATTTTTTTAAAGATTTTATTTATTTATTTGACACACAGAGAGAGATTACAAGTAGGCAGAGAGGCAGGCAGAGAGACAGGGAGAGGAGGAAGCAGGCTCCCTGCTGAGCAGAGAGCCCGATGCGGGCCTCGATCCCAGGATGCTGAGATCATGACCTGAGCCGAAAGCAGAGGCTTTAACCCACTGAGCCACCCGGGCGCCCCCTGTCTTTGTTATTAATAGTATATTAACAATGTTACATTTCCTTATTATACTTTTTACAGGTTATTATAATTTCTGCAGATTTCAGCATGTGGTTTATTCCCATCATTAATTATGGAAACAACAAATGTGTTGTGCAATATTAACTCAGAAAAAGAAAAAAAACCCCAAACCTGGGGCGCCTGGGTGGCTCAGTCCGTTAAGCATCTGCCTTCTGCTCAGGTCATGAAGGTTCTGGGATTGAGCCTGCAGTGGGGCTCCCGGCCCAGCAGGGAGTCTGCTTCTCCCTCTCCCTTCCCCCCTGCTCATGCTGTCTCTCTCTCAAATAAATAAAATCTTTAAAAAATAAAACCTAATCCTATGAAAAGTTTAGAGCTGTCCTTTTAAAGGGTATGTATATAACGTATTACATTAACTGGAACTAGTTCACTGCTCTAAATTTAGTTCTTGGTGTTCTTTTTCCCCCAACTTCTTTGTTTTTAAGATTTTATTTTTAAGCAAATCTCTATACCCAATTTGGGGCTTGAACTTAGAATCCCGAGATCAAGAGATGCGTGGTCTACTGACTGAGCCAGCTGGGTGCCCCTCAACTTGTTTTAAAAAAATTTTTTTTAAATTAAGTAGACTCTATGCCCAGCATGGAGCCCAACACAGGGCTTGAATTGATGACCCTGAGATTAAGACCTGAGCTCAGATTACGATCTGGGTGCCCGACTGACCCATCCAGACACCCCTTTTTAAAAAAATTTCTTTAAAAATAGGGGTGCCTGGGTGGTTCAGTTGGTTAAGCGGCTGCCTTCAGCCTATGTTCCTGGATCAAACCCTTCGTTGAACTCCCTTCCTGCTCAGTGGAGAGCCTGCTTCTTCCTCTTCCTGCCACTCTGCCTACATGTTCGCGAGTGCTCTTTCTCTGTCAAACAAAGAAAAACAATCTTAAAAAAAAAATAGGAGGGCGCCTGGGTGGCTCAGTGGGTTAAAGCCTCTGCTTTCGGCTCAGGTCATGATCTCAGGGTCCTGGGATCAAGGCCCGCATCGGGCTCTCTGCTCAGCAGAGAGCCTGCCTCCTCTCTTTCTGCCTGCCTCTCTGCCTACTTGTGATTTCTCTCTCTGTGTGTCAAATGAATAAATAAAATCTTTAAAAAAAAAAAATAGCACCTGGGTGGCTCAGTCGCTTCAGCGTCTGCCTGCAGCTCAGGTCATGATCTCAGGGCTCTGGGTTGGAGCCCCACATCAGGCTCCCAGCTCAGCGGGGAGACTGCTTCTCCCTCTCCCTGACCCTGCTCGTGCTCACTCTCACGCACTCTCTTTCTCAAATGAATAGATAAAAATCTTTATAATATAAATAATAAAAATAAAAAATTTCTTAAAAAAAAAAATATATATATATACTTTTATTGGGTGCCCGGATGGCTCAGTTGGTTAGGCTCTGCCTTCGGCTCAGGTCATGATCCCAGTGTCCTGGGATGGAGTCCTGCATTGGGCTCCCTGCTCAGCAGGGAGCCTGCTTCTCCCTCTGTACCTCCCCCCTGCTTGTGATCTCTCTCTCTCTCTCTCTCGGATAAATAAATTAAAAAAATATATACTTCTCTTTTTGGTGGGGGGATGGCAGAGGGAGAAGGGAGAACAAAAATCCCAAGCAGGCTCCATGCTCAGCACATGAGCCCACTGTAGGGGTTTATCTCACAACCCTTAGATCATGACCTCAGCCAGAATCAAGAGTTGGAGGCTTAGCCAACCGAGCCATGCAGACACCCCTAATGATACTTAAAATATTTTACTTTTAATTTTTTTAAGGTTTTATTTATTTATTTGACAGAGAGATCACAAGTAGGCAGAGAGGCAGGCAGAGAGAGGGGGAAGAAGGCTCTCCGCTGAGCAGGAGGCCCCGATGCGAGTCTCTATCCCAGGACACTGGGATCATGACCTGAGCCGAAGGCAGAGGCTTTAACCCACTGAGTCACCCAGGCGCCCCACAAAATATTTTACTTTTAATGTTTGTTTTTCTAATGGTGTTCTTAAAGTGCTTTTTTGGGTTCCCAACCTGCTGTTTTGTTTTTAAAATTAGAATTTTTGTTGAAAAATCTTACTAAAGTAGTCCAGAAAATTTGATTTGTAACCTTAAAAACCTACAAATGATTTGAAATTTGATTTGTAAGCTTAAAGGAAATAGTTCAGGATTTTAAAGAAGGAAATTTTTTTTTTTTTTTATAGATTTTATTTGAGAGAGAGCTCAAGCATGAGTGGGGTGGAGGGGAAGAGGGAGAAGCAGACTCTGCTGAGCAGGGAGCTTAAGATGTGGATCTATCCCAGGACTTTGAAATCATGATGGGAGCCGAAGGCAGATGCTTAACAGACTGAGCCACCCAGGTGCCCCCCCTTTTTTGTTTTTTTGTTTTTTTTTTTAAGATTTTAAGTGATCTCTACACCCAACATGGGGCTTGAACTCTCAGCCCCGAGAGATTGAGTCAATACTGAGCCAGCTAGGCACCTCTATTTTTAGCTTTTAAGTTGTTAACCGCAGAAATGATGTAAAGTGAAATTTACATTAATGAATTTTTAACAAATGAAATACTAGTGTATTTTAGTTCCAGGTGGAAATTTAAAACCTTTAGTGTACATCAGTCTGGCTGATTCTGAATATATGGACTTGTTTAAAGTAATAGCTTTTATATAAACTACATAATTAAATGTTGTTAAATATAATGAAATTACAGCTACTAATTTGATACTTTGTAATATATCTGATTAGTTATGTGTCTTCAGTTCAAACAAGTTTATTTTAAAAACAACACTGTTTATACTGTCTAAATATGTAGGTCTGACATTTGATTTTTGGTCGTGTTAGGTTTATCTGTGTGAATGTTTAACTTTTTCAGAGTAAGTTCTAGATTTTATAATAGTGTAGGGCACTTGGCTGGGTTGGTGAGTAGAGTATGCAACTCTTGATCCTCAGGGTCGTGAGTTGGAGCCCCACAGTGGGGGTAGAAATTACATTAAATTTTGTTTAGGGGTGCCTGGGTGGTTCAGTCAGGCCTCTGGCTCTTGATTTCGGCTTATGATCTCAGAGTTGAGGAATCCAGCCCCACATTGGGCTCCAAACTCAACAGGGAGTCTACTTGGGATTTTTTCTCTCCCACTCCCTCTGCCCCCCGCCCCCACCAATAATGAATAAATCTTTTTAAAAAAAGTTTTTTTTATAATAGTGCAATTTTAAAAATGTTAAAATTTCACCAAGATGCTTTCTAATGGCTTGGTTAATCATACAATTCTGGTAACTAGTTTTATTGTAATTTTTAATTTGGTTTAAATACTGCTCTCCTTAGTTTCTAAATTTGTCAGTGGGCTAGGCGGATGTTTTTATAAAATAACCTCAAAATACCTAAAACAGATAAATTTTTTTTAAGATTTTATTCTTAAGTAATCTCTATACCCAACACAGGGTTCAAACTTAAAACCCTGAGATTGAGAATCACATGCTCTTCTCACTGAACTTTGAAACATTATAACTTCTTGAAATTTGGGTTTGGTCTCAGCAAAGTTTGAGTATGTATGTATTTTTGTTACTCCAGTAATGAAGCAAACAAAAATGCTGAGTTAAAATTTTTGAAAATAATAGTTCTTCATTATTTGAACAAAACTTTAAAATTCCCAAGATGCCGTGAACCTGTAGCCACCTGATAATAAGGTTGTTTCAAGGGTGCCTGGGTGGCTCAGTGGGTTAAAGCCTCTGCCTTCGGCTCAGGTCATGATCTCAGGGTCCTGGGATCAAGGCCTGCATCAGGCGCTCTGCTTTGCAGGGAGCCTGCTTCCTCCTCTATCTCTCTCTGCCTGCCTCTCTGCCTACTTGTAATATCTCTCTCTCTCTCTCTGTCAAATAAATAAATAAAATCTTTAAAAAACTGTTTCAAGAGATTGTTTTAAAGGTATTGGTATTTGCAGTTTGACCTCTTATTTGCAGTTCGACTTTTCTTTCATCTTAACTATTGAGCCCTGCCAGTGATAACCTGTGTGCCCAGGTGGTTGGGAGACAGAAAAGCATTTTCCCTTTTAAAGGAGAAAAACTAACATTTTGTGGTAATTTTACTCAGAATAAATTTATATGAAATGTACATTAGCATCTTTTTAGCCATTGTCATAATTGGCAGTAACTTTAAATGCATAGTTGGACTTAATCTTTCAGACTGATAATTTGCAGTTTCTGGAGGAGGAGGGAACTGTTAAGATTCTGAAGTCTCTTCTGTCTGCAGAATTTTAAGATGTGTGTGTGTTATAAGTAAATTAGATTTGGTTGTTTGGTTATTTTGATGCTGTTTGGTCTCCTGTCAAGACTCTGAATTTACAGGCTCTCAAAGAGAGAAACCAAATTGCACACGTAGCATTTTTTTCCTGTTGATTTTTCTGCCTGTATCAGAGTGAAGATAGAATTGTGATAGTTTTTAGTTCCCCACTTTCTATATTTAAAGCCTTCCCAGGTCCTGAAATATTTAAAGTTCTAAACATAGGGGTAAATAAATAGTTAAAGGCTGTCCTAAGAGATAAATCTGTAGGGAAAGGAATTAGAATCCCAGATATTAGTAAAAGACATTGTAGTCTCAAATTTAAGATGTGTTCTGATTTTAATCATCAGTAGAATATGCTAAATGTAAGTGTATGTAAGACCTCTTTGGAAAAAAAAAAAAAAGCTAAAACTTTAACCTAGGTCCTTTCGCAGCCCCTCTGAAGCCTGGGTAAAAATTAAAATGACCCGGTAAGTGGACAAATGGTGATTAAGGGTGTGTTTGTGTGCTGCCCCCTGGTGGATGGTCTATCCCAATATCTTAACATTTTGCATTTGTTTCTACAAGTCAGTCTTCAGGCAATTAATTAAAATGCTTTACCACTTAACACGTCCTAAGTGTTTTGAACATGCATAAGCTTTTTATTTTTTTAAGATTTTATTCATTTATTTGACAGAGAGCATGGGCTTGTGAGAGAGGGAACACAAGCAGGGGTAGTGGGAGAGGGAGAAGCAGGCTTCCTGCCAAGCAGGGAGCCGGATGGAGGGCTCTGGCTTGGGGCTCCATCCCAGGACCCTGGGATCACAACCTGAGCTAAAGGCAGATGCTTAACAACTGAGCCACCCAGGTGCCCTGAAAATGCATAAGCTTTTATTTCAACAATTTTACAAGGTGTTAAAGTCTAAAGCCCAGCCCACTAAAATTTTAATGCCCTGTACAGATTGTTAACGACAGATTTAGTTTGTGATGGTTTTTCTAATAGTAAAGCTAAGGATTAGAACAAATATTTAGAAAAGGGCTGGACTGGCGGGGTGGAAAGGGCCATTTTAAACTCTTGGTTGTATTACAGAGAAAGCCTGAGGGCAGGTAGGTGGGCTGTGGGTACACGTGAGGGTATGTACTGTATGTACTGTGCAAAGGTGAGGGCCTTGTATACTTATATACCTTTGGTGCTCAGTGCCCCATCTCTTTTTGGCTTATGCTATACTTTTTGGCCAATTATGTTAACATGGTAAAGAAGACCAAGAGTTTTTTCCTTTGAGAGACTATCCTTTGTGGGTTTGGAGATGTGAGTCATAGACGTGTGTGTTTGGGTATAATTACACTGATTATTTATTTATTTATTTGTAAAGATTTTATTTATTTATTTGACACAGAGAGGTCACAAGTAGGCAGAGAGGCAAACAGAGAGAGAGGAGGAAGCAGGCTCCCTGCTGAGCAGAGAGCCCGATGTGGGGCTCGATCCCAGGACCCTGAGATTATGACCTGAGCCGAAAGCAGAGGCTTTAACCCACTGAGCCACCCAGGCGCCCCATACACTGATTATTTTTTTTAATTATTAACTATTTTAAGTAATCTTTATGCCTAACTTGGGGCTTGAACTCACGACCTCGGGATCAAGAGTTGTGTGCTGCACCAACTGAGCCAACCAGGTGCCCCTAATCACACTGACTATAAGCATGATACTACATTTTAGATTGTCTTGACTGAGCCAGCCAGGCACCCATGATAGGCAGTTTTAACATGTCCCCTTCTAAACATGGCAGCATTTTCTAGCATCTGTGTTTTTTAAGTTTATTTAGATTTTACCATCACTGCTTGGAAATTTGTCACCCTTTTTTCCCCCCAGAATGTAATTGGAAGTAAGAATATAATTTGGAAATGTGAAATATAGTTACTGAAGTTCTGAAGAAAAACACAAATAGATTATCATATAAAGCTTTTTTAAAAGTTTTATTTACTGGGTGCCTGGGTGGCTCAGTGGGTTAAAGCCTCTGCCTTCGGCTCAGGTCATAATCCCAGGGTCCTGGGATCGAGGCCCACATCAGGCTCCATGCTCAGCAGGGAGCCTGCCTCCTCCTCTCTCTCTGTCTGCCTCTCTGCCTACTTGTAATCTCTCTCTCTCTCTCTCTCTCTCTCTCTCTCTCTCTCGCTGTGTCAAATAAATAAAATCTTTAAAAAAAAAAGTTTTATTTACTTAAGTAATCTCTGCACCCAAAGTGGGTCTCAAAGAGTTGCATGCTCTTCCAACTGAGCCAGCCAATGACCCTATTATAAAGCTTTCTTAATTGAAAGACTAATGCCTGATACTTTTAAGATTATTTTACCAAACAGCTGTTATATCTAAGCATGTTGGGCCCTTGAAAGGACTTCCCAGGAGAAGGGAACTTCTTGAAATATCATATGCATTGGGTATTTTATTGTCACTAGAGTTATTTGTCTTATTCATGACTCATAAGCTGCTGGGTGAAGCTGGAAATTTGGTTACTTTGGAATGATCTACTCTGTTTTGATGTGATCTCTTTTTTTTTTTAAGCTTTTATTTATTTATTTGACAGAGAGATAGCACAAGTAGGCAGAGCAGCAGGCAGAGGGAGAAGGAGAAGCAGGCTCTCCACCAAGCAGGGAGCCCCAGGGTCCTGGGATCATGACCTGAGCCGAAGGCAGCCGCTTAACCATCTGAGCCACCCAGGTGCCCCTGATGTGACTTCTTTGATCATCCTTTATGAAATATGGATATAAACTAGATAATTTCAGGAATTTTCTGCAGGAGATTGGGATTGATATTATCATTATATTGGACCGGTTTCTTGAAGGTCTGAGTAAGTGGTTTTTTTCTTACATAAAAGTCAAATAGTAGACACCTAAAATTAAGGTAGAAATAGCACGGAAATTGGAGTGAGAAGTTTGAATTTGGCTCTTCATTTACCTGCTTTTGACCGTGGTTAAAAGAATCTCTTGAGACTGTTTCCTTAATCTATATAGTGGGAATATTAATGCCTACTTGGTTTGGTTGTTGGCGAAAGGCCACAATGACAGTATGTTTCAAGTGCCTGGCATGATCTTTTGCCCTTTAGAAGTCACTCAATAAATGGTATTTCTTATTTTAATTCTCACTCTCATTGAAATTTAAAAACTGATTCTTAAATTTTAATTGTGGCAGAAATAATCTGGAAATGATTACTCTCCCTGGATGTTGCTAACTTTAATCTTGCTAGCAGTAGAAAATACAACTTTTCATCTGCAGCATCTTTTGTTTGTATCAGAATTGGCATAAATGTAAGTTGTGTAGAATTGTTGGACCATGTAACAAAGAATTCTTTTTGTTTTTTTATTTTATTTTTTAAAAAAGATTTTATTTGAGAGAGCATGTGCACGTGTGTTTGAGCAGGGGAAGGGGCAGAGGGAGAAGCAGACTCCCTGCTGAGCAGGGAGCCAGACATGGGGCTTGATCCCAGAGTCTTGGGATCATGGCCTGAGCCGAAGGCAGAAGCTCAACTGCTGAGCCACCCAGGCACCCCCAGAGAATTCTTTTTAAATGAATGGTACACACAATTTCATTAATACACATTGTTATAAAAAAGGTTTTTGTGAATATTCTGTATTTGAAGTTATACTGTAGTTATTACAGTAAAAAGAATCTTGTACTGTCCACCCTAGGCAAGGGGAGACTATTGTCTAAAGCAGTCTTAAAGGGGGGCACCTGGGTGGCTTAGTCTGTTAAGCATCAGCCTTTGGCTCAGGTCATGATCCTGGAGTTCTGGGATCCGAGTCCCACATCAGGGAGTCTGCTTCTTCCTCTGCCCTTCACCCTGTTCCTCCTGCTCATTCTCTCTCTCAAATGGGTAGAATTTAAAAAATAAATAAAGCAATCTTAGGACCTTTTAGTGTTTTTGCAGTATGGGAAGTGCTAATGTGGTTAAAGGTTATGTGAATGAAAAGTACTTAGGCTTATTCACCATCAGACAATTATATAAACTTAAATCATACTTTTCTTCTAAAACTTCCTTTCTCATGTTATAAGTACTAACAACCCCAGGGCCTGATTTTAATGGAATTTGTCATTTGTGAAGATGGTGACTTCTAGATACTGGAGAGCAAAAAAAAAAAAAAACTGTGGAGATTTCAAAAGTATTATAGTAGAGATAATAATGTAATGAATCCTCTTTACCCATCACCTAGCTTCAAGAATCACCAGCTGATGAGCAACCTGGTAACCAGCCTGGCTAGATATCTATGCCCCAATGTCATACCTTCCCTAATTATTTCTGAAGCAAATTCAAGACAGCAAGTATATTATATTGCAAGTTCTTTACATTGTTTCTCTAAAAGACAAGGACTTAAGGATGTCTGGGTGGCTTAGTTGGTTGAGCGTCTGCCTTTGGCTTGGGTCATGATCCCAGAGTCCTGGGATCAAGTCCTGCATGGGGCTCCTTGCTCATCAGGGAGCTTCTCCCTCTACCTGCAGCTCCCTCTGCTTGTGCTCTGTCTCTCTGTTTCTCAAATAAATAAATAAAATCTTTAAAAAAAAAGACAAAGACTTAAAAGAAAAAATAGAGTATAGGTGCCTGGTTGGCTCAGTGGGTTAAAGCCTCTGCCTTTGGCTCAGGTCATGATCTGAGGGTCCGGGGATCGAGGCCGGCATTAGGCTCCCTTCTCAGCGGGGAGCCTGCTTCCTCCTCTCTCTGCCTGCCTCTCTGCCTACTTGTGATCTCTCTCTCTCTCTCTCTCTCTCTGTCAAGTAAATTAAAACAAAGAGTATCATTATTACTTATAAAAACCATTGGCACTAAAATCACTGATAAGAAATAGTCAAATTTTCACCAGTTGTCTGATTTTTTTTTTTTTTTTTGGCCCGTGGGGGGGGGATTTTTTACCCCCTTGGAAAAAAAGAANATTGGTTGAGCTATCTAGGCTTGCTTGCTTGCTTGCTTTCTCTTTCTTTCTTTCTAAGATTTTGTTTATTTTTGAGAGAGAGAGTATGAGTGAGCACAGGCAGGGCGGAGAGGTAGAGGCAGAAGGAGAAGCAGACCCCTGTTGAGCAGGGAGCTGGATGTGGGACTTGATCCCAGGACCCCAAGATCATGACCTGAGCCAAAGGCAGACACTTAACTGAGCCACCCAGGTGCTCCTTTCTTTTTTTTCTTTTATGTCTTGGTTCTCCTTATTTTTTCTTTGATACTTATTAGAAAAGTTAGATGTTTGTCCTGGAGAGTTTCCCAGGGTCTGGATTTTGCTGATGTGGTATCATTTAACATGTACCTCTGTCTCCAGAGGACACCATAGGTCTAGAGAATTGATCATATTCAGTGATGCTTTATTATTTCTTAAATTGGCAAACATGTTCTAGGCAAGACATGAGAATGTTTTAATGTCTTGACCAAGTTGTATTTGTATAAAGGAGTAACAGATTGAAGTTTTTTTTTTTTTTTTTTTTTTTAAAGATTTTTTTTTTTT
>LNAC01000234.1:488669-546196 GCA_002007465.1 Ailurus styani
GGGCCTCGATCCCAGGACCCTGGGATCATGACCTGAGCCGAAGGCAGCGGCTTTAACCCACTGAGCCACCCAGGCGCCCTGAAACATAGATTCTTAAACCTATTCTTTCTTAAATAATGTAAACATACCTTTTTTTTTTTTTACCAGAAAATAGTCTTTTTTTTTTTTAAAGATTTTATTTATTTATTTGACACAGAAAGAGAATGAATGTATAAGCAGGGGGAGTGGCAGGCAGAGGGAGAGGGAGAAGCAGACGCCCCACCTAGCAGGGAGCCCAATGAGGGGCTCAATCTCAGGACCCTGGGGTCTGTGACCTGAGCTGAAGGCAGACGCTTAACTGATTCAGCCACCCAGGAACCTCCCACCAGAAAGTAAAGTAGCTTATTAACCAGGGAAAACTTAGCTGCTATCAGCCTGGTAAGGTTGTATTGCATTTATATTATATTATTATTTATCCTCCTTGCTGGGAGAAGGATTATCTACAAAGTAGTATATGGTTTATGGTTATATTTTGGGGGGAAAAGCAAGAGTTGTGTTGCCTAGGTATAAGGTATGTCAAACCAAGATGTTTGGATCAAACTTACCTACATTCTTTGTTTTCTTGATACATTAGAATTCTTTTTTTTTTTTAAAGATTTTATTTATTCATTTGACACAGAGAGAGAGATTACAAGTAGGCGGAGAGGCAGGCAGAGAGAGAGGAGAGAGGAGAAAGCAGGCTCCCCGCTGAGCAGAGAGCCCGATGTGGGCCTCGATCCCAGGACCCTGGGATCATGACCTGAGCCGAAGGCAGCGGCTTTAACCCACTGAGCCACCCAGGCGCCCAATACATTAGAATTCTTAAAGACATAATTATTATTTTTTAAAATTTGAGAGAAAGAGACAGAGTGTGTGACTGGGGGGAGGGGCAGAGGGAGAAGAAGAGGAATAGAAGCAGATTCCTGGCTGATAATGACCTGAACTGAAGTCAAGAGTCGGACATGTAACTCACTGAGCCACCCAGGTGTCCCTTTTGAGAAATTTTACTTTTTTTTTTGTATGAAGTCATCAAAATCTGTTAAATTTTATACTTGCAGAACAAATCAATTCAGACTGGACTAGCCACATTTCCAGCCTTGTGCAGCTAGTGGCTATTCCATTGGACAGAATTGTTTTAATACAGACAGCTTTTAAAATCAGTTTTTAAAAACGAGTCTTGGGCGCCTGGGTGGCTCAGTGGGTTAAAGCCTCTGCTTTCGGCTCAGGTCATGATCTCAGGGTCCTGGGATCGAGGCCCACATCGGGCTCCCTGCTCAGCGGGGAGCCTGCTTCCCCCTCTCTCTCTTCCTGCCTCTCTGCCCTCCTTGTGATCTCTGTCCCTCTGTGAAATAAATAAATAAAATCTTTAAAAAATAAATAAATAAATAAACCGAGTCTTGCTAGAAAAAATGTATTGGTATTTATAAAATTAATTTAACTGGAAAAATATGGGAGTGAGTAATTTGTTTTTTTTGGGGGGGGGATGATTAATTCTCCATGTGATTCAAACGTATTTTGTATCTGAGATTTTGTATCTGAGTATTCCCTTGTGATCACCCTAATTTTCAAGGAAGATATGTATAATTTGCTATATCGTGTTAATGTTGTACTTTTGAATTATCCAGGCAGTGAGCTTTTTATTTAAATAGTAACTCCCTAATGTTTGATCAACTGCATGTGTTTCTGTGGTTGGTTGAAATACTGGTGGTGACTTTTTTGTTTAAAGGCCCAGTTTCAGATTCAGATTGGAGACGACAGAAATCTTTTTTTTTCCCTTTATGTATTTATTTATTTATTACACTACTTCAGAACCTTTTTTTTTTAATTTTTATTTTTTTTTATTCTTTGCCCCAGGGGTACAGGTCTGTGAATCATCAGGCTTACATCTTTCACAGCATTCACCAAAGCACAAACCCTCCCCAATGTCCATAACCCATCCACCCTATCCCTACCCTCCCACCCCCCAGTAACCCTCAGTTTGTTTTGTGAGATTAGGAGTCTCTTATGGTTTGTCTCCTTCCCCATCCCATCTTGTTTCATTATTTTTCCCTCCCTACGCCCCACGACCCCCCACCCTGACCCTCAAGTTCCTCATATCAGAGAAATCATATGATAATTGTCTTTCTCTGATTGACTTATTCGAGACTACAGAAATCTTTATCCAGGAATTTGTACCCTATTAATTCAGCTATTTTTGAACACTGTTCTGGGGGCGCCTGGTTGGCTCCATCATTAAGTGTCTGCCTTCAGCTCAGGTCATGATCCCAGGGTCCTGGGATCTAGTTCTGCATCCAGCTCTCTGCTCGGCAGGAAGCCTTCTTCTCCCTCTCCTACTCCCCCTGCTTGTGTTCCCTCTCTCACTGTGTCTCTCTCTGTCAAGTAAATAAATCTTAAAAACAAACAGATAACAAGAAACAAACACTGTTCTGTTTTATTGCCTTGCACTTATCCTAAGGAAATGTAAGTATTTTGACTATATTCCTCCATGGATGGGACATTGTCTCCCACAAGAGAGATAAGAGTGTGTCTAGCAAACATTAGTAATAGGAACAGCGCACAGAAAACCATTTTAGCCTTTCTTGGACTCTACCAGCCTATACCCTTGGCTTAGGTCAAGTTTTCATCCATACAGTTATGGCTGTAAGACCATTCTACATAGATGAGGATAAGGTGTGCAACTTTGAAACGTCAGTACACTTGTTTTATTTAAGGGACTAAAACACGGATGTGGTTCCCATGGGAATCTGGGAGTTAGGGGATAACAGAAGAATCACTTTAGATTTTCACTTGCAGCTTTTGTTCATTTATTCCTTATTTAAGCAATGTAGTTTAAATTGCTCATTACGAGCCAGGCAATTTGCTAAGCACTTGAATATGCAGTAGTGAATAAGATAGAAATAATTTAGCCCTCATGGGACTTGCCCTGTAAAATAGACATCAGTGGTCCCCAGACTTAAGTGTGTGTGAAACCACATTTCTCCAGCCCACCTCAGATTCTGATTTAGGAGGTCTGCATCGGGACCCTGAAACTCTCATTTTAAAGAAGCCCTCCTGATTTTAATGTAGATGGTCCATAGACCACACTTGGAATAACATCTCTTTATCTGTATAGTTGAGGAGACAATATATTTTGTCTTCTTTTCCTTTATTCCATCCGGTGTTTTTTTTTTAAGTGGTTTTTTTTTTTAAGATTTTATTTATTTGACACAGAGATTACAAGTAGGCAGAGAGACAGGCAGAGAGAGAAGAGGAAGCAGGCTTCCTGCTGACCAGAGAGCCTGATTCGGGGCTCGATCCCAGGACCCTGAGACCATGACCTGAGCTGAAGGCAGAGGCTTAACCCACTGAACCACCCAGGCACCCCTATTCCATCCAGTATTCGGTTCACTAGGACCTGGCATCCTTTTTAACTGTTGGATCAAATACGTGTTTTTGTATTTTTTTTTAACAGGACTTGTGACCCCTTGTCAATCCAAGAAATGGGTTTCAGTTTTTAACAGTTTTTTTTCTTTTTAAGATTTCATTAATTTTTTTTTAAAGGATTTTATTTATTTGGCAGAGAGAGAGACAGCAAGAGAGGGAATACAAGCAGGGGGAGTGGGAGAGGGAGAAGCAGGCTTCTCATTGAGCAGGGAGCTCCAGGGACCCTGGGATCCTGACCTGAGCTGAAGGCAGACACTTAACGATGGAGCCAGCCAGGCACCCCATTAAGATTTCATTAATTTATCTGACAGAACAAAGAAGAGAGCACAAGTAGGGGGGAGCAGAATAGGGAGATGCAGACTCCCTGCTGAGCAGGGAGCCTGGCACAGGCCTTGATTCCAGGACTCTGAGACCATGACCTGAGCCAAAGGCAGATGTTTAACTGAGTTACCCAGGTGCCCCTTTGACAGAGATTCTTAACTTAGTTCTAGCTGATTTATTCCTAAAGCTTCATGTTGCTCTCTCCTTCCTTTTTTTATTGACACTTCTTTAAGACTGCCCTAAAATGTCTGTTTGTTCTGCTAGACTATAAAATCCTTGGAGGAGAGAGCACTGATGTTACAGTTAGTTAGAAATGTTGGAATATAGAACTGGTTTCTCTTGCTTTATCTTAGGTTCTATACTACAGGTTGGAAATAAGGCTGATTCCCCCCTCAACAATAAGTAAGGTTTATTTTATTTATAAAATAAAACAAAAAAAAATCAAAAGCAACCCATGATTATTCCAGCTAGAGTGTGTAATGGTCCCTTTTACTTGGGTCTCCAGCTAGAGTGTGTAATGGTCCCTTTTACTTGGGTCTCTGGGTGCTTCGTAGTTTTCTCCATTTACAAATTTAAGGCTAGGTCTTTGAGCATGCATGGTACAGCTTTATATGCGGAAACAACATTAGAAAGAGAATCCTTGAGTCAGAGGCTTTGATAAGAGACTATCAAGTCAGTGATGAGGCAAGGTTAATGCCAGTTGCTAGTTTTCACCAGCAATGTGTATTAAACTTTTTAAAAATTGAGGTAGACCTTTTAAAGATCTACTTCTTAAAAACTTAATTTATAACTGTATAAAATCAAATGATATACACATATATATAAGACATTGAATGCTATTATTAATATAAATAATTAGCAATGTTGAATTTGGCCAGGTCGAACAAAGTCCTTTTGGGGTATAGGTTGACTTGGTTGACACAGCTGGACTGAAAGTCTGAGGCTGGTATAGAGTGCCTCCAAGTGGTGGGTCAGAGAGGCCACACTATACTGCTTTAAGTCTACAGGCTTGGCTTTTTTTGGGGTGGGGGGGGGAATGACTGGTCCAAATGTGGACCATGTACTTCCTTGCCTAAAGAAAGAAGGCAGAGAGAAACCTGTTACAAGTTAGACTTGGTTTTCTCCTCCTGCCTTCTGCTGTTAGCCTGTTAGATTGTGATTAGAACCTCAGTCTTATGAAATGAGAAATCAGTGATTTCCTTAATTTGTATAAGTGTTCGTAGAAGGAAGGGGGTGCAACAGAGCCTTTTTGGGGGAAGTAAGATGAAAGTGTACATTCAGGATGTGTAGATAATTTGGACAGATGGTTGCAAGTCTAATACATTTTTGTTTCTTGCATTAGAGCTTACCTGTGAAATGTCTGGCTTCCTAAGTGCCTGGGTGTCCTGTAGGAAGTTGTCCTGATAAGTTGTCCTGATATCTTGAGGCAGTTGAGTAAGCCAAGTTTTCAGCATCGCTGCCTTCCTTTCTTGGTATTCATATGTGACTTTGTCCTTTTAATGTCAATATTGAATCTTGATATGTAAATGATCATTGTTTGGTGGATAAAGTGAAAATTTTGCATAGGATTAGCCTATATTTGACCTTGAGGGTATAATAAAAATTACAGCCTGTAATCTTTCTGAAGTCATTTGATGTGGTTACATTGTTGGTTGGATTATAAGTGAAATCAGTGATTGAATATAGTGTAGTTAAAAGGGTAGACTCTGGAGCCAAAATGCCTGGGGATGGATACTGACCCCGCTACACTTGAGCAGTGTGTATTTGGACAGGTTAAATTTATGCTTTGTTTCCTAATCAATAAAATGCTGAGTGTGAGGGTTGAATGATAAAACAGACACTGTCTTGGGCAGTGTGGCTGCTGTTGCAAAATACCACAGATGGGGTGGCTTAAACAACAGACTTTTCTTTAGCACTTTTCTGTTCTGGAGGCTGGGAAGTCCAAGATCAAAGTGCAGTCAGATGCTTTCGGTTCTTGGTAAGAGCCCTCTCTTCCTGGGCTGTGGAGAGAGGCCTTCTTGCCTTCGCGCTGTGGTTCACATGGCTTCTCCTCAGCATGTACCAGTGAATGAGCCCTGGTCTCTCCTCTTGCAAAGATAGTGGTCCTGGGGCGCCTGGCTGGCTCAGTCAGAAGAGTATGCACCTCCTTGGGGTTGTGAGTTGGAGCCCCATGTTCAGTGTAGAAATTGTTTAAAAAAAAATCTTAAAAAAAAAAGATAGTAATCCTCTGAGGGCTCCATCCTCATGACCTCATCCAACTAAGCCTGAGTACTTTTCCAAAGGCCCAGCTTCCTAATACCGTCGTGTTGGAGGTTAGGGCTGTAACTGGGAATTTGGGGAGGTGGGGGGACACAGGCATTCCATCCATAACAGCATTTCTTGTTTATATTCTTATCTGCTATCAACTTTACGGTGAAGAAAAGATGCAAATAAGAAAGACCCTTGTCTTTCTTAGAAAGACAACCTAGTAATCTGAAATTTGAATTGGAAGTAATCTGCAAGAATACATGGTTTATTTCTCTTTCAAAGAAAACGTCTAGGGTGCCTGGGTGGCTCAGTGGGTTAAAGCCTCTGCCTTCAGCTCAGCTCATGATCTCGGGGTCCTGGGATCAAGGCCCGCATCAGGCTCCCTGCTCAGCGGGGAGCCTGCTTCCTCCTCTCTCTCTGCCTGCCTCTCTGCCTACTTGTGATCTCTCTCTCTCTCTCTCTCTCTGTTAAATAAATAAATAAAATCTTAAAAAAAAAAAAAAGAAAACATCTATTTTCCAGGTGTGGCCTAGGAGCAATGACCAACTTAATAATGACCATTCTAGTGACTAGAATGTGTCTCAGTGTACTATTTCTGACTAATAGGGACTAGCACTTTATGTAGAAAAAGCTGATTATAGAGGGACTAGGAAGTATACCATCCAAACCTAGATTATCATGTCATAACAGCTAAGGCTCTCTCCGAGTCGATTCAAGTCCTGTCACAAGATGCAGGAGTGAGTATGAAGAAGCTTGCACTGACTGGCCAAAGATGGGGCAGTTTGAGCATCAGAAGGAATTAATGCAATGGATTGATACACCCAAAATACCCAGGACTCTCTGAATTTATGATGATACTGAAAAGAAATAAACATTTGGTTATCTTAGGACAAGGCCAGAGCACTAACTCATTATTCTGAAGTTTGAAGTAGCTGTGTCTTTGAACTCCTGAAAGAAGAGATGGAGATGAAGATTTGCATGAAACTGACTTATTTTGGACAAGATTTCAGGAAGCAAGAGTGAGGGAATGGGGAGAGCATAATGGGGAATTAAGAAAAGCCAATGAAAGGTGGTTTGGTGAGATTGCCGTAAGGAAATGGGACCTTAGAGAAATGTATAGAATGCCTCCTAGTTGAAGATGGGCATTTATCTCCTGGCTAGTTCTCTTCCCTTGTAAACTGTGGATTGTCTTGAGGGTTTCATCTCTCCTTTGCTTCCAGTCTCTTATACTCTTCTGAGGCTTTGGAGAAAGACCTGAGGTAAAACAGAGATGTGTAAGGTGTGTCCTTAGGGGTAGAGGGAGGCAGGGCAGCCACACGGTCCATGGCCCTGTCTACCACAGCTGTGGATGCAGTTGGAGGTGAGTGAGGGGATGTGATAGGGAGCACAAAACCATCTGCAGAAGGGAAAGAATCAAGGATTATCCCGTCTCCACTATACTGACTGTGCTTCATAGTATCCAGATACTCGGCAAGGGAAAGTTGTTTTTCATGGAAGAACTCAAGCTGAATAAAAAATTACAGAAGACATAATAAATGAGAAAACTACTTTCAATCTTGAATGAAACAATGGATTTAGACAGTGATCATTGGTGATTACAACATCACAGGAAAACAGCTAGAGACAGACATCTCCTCCTAAAAGTACAAGTCACTTTCTCTTTCTTTATTCTTTTTTTAAGTTTCATTTATTCTTTACACCCAACATGGGGCTTGAACTCAGGACCCCAAGTTCAAGAGTCAGATGTTCCTCTGACTGAGCCAGCCAGGTGCCCCCAGTACAAGACACTTCTTGTGATACTTTATTGTCTCTCCCCAAACAAGCAACAACAATAAAAACCAAATGGAATCTTCAGATCTAATTACAGAGTGGACAGAGGAGAATATTAAACACCGTCATAGGGCTATAATTAGCACAATCCAGACAGTGAGAAACTGTAAGACAAATGAAAGGTTTGGGTCTCCCCCTCTCCCCATAAGTTGCAAGGAAAAAAAAAGAGAAACCATGTGGATTATGAGACTAGAATCATAATCAGCCAAATGTAATATATGGCTCTCTTGGGTTACTGATAGACTTCCCCACTGAGCAGGGAGCTCAGCATGGGCTCGATCCCAGGGCCCTGGGATCATGACCTGAGCCACCCAGAGCCCCTTTAAAATCTATTTTAAAAGAGCTACGAATGGGCACCTGGGTGGCTCAGTGGGTTAAAACCTCTGCCTTTGGCTCAGGTCATGATCCCAGGGTCCTGGGATCGAGGCCTGCATCGGGCTCCCTGCTCAGCGGAAAGCCTGCTTCCTCCTCTCTCTGCCTACTTGTGATCTGATCTCTCTCTCTCTCTGTGTCAAATAAATAAATAAAATCTTTAAAAAAAATGCTACGAATGTTGATAAATAAAAGGCAGAGGTGGCAAATTGGGGATGGTGGGTACCTTCTAGGAGGCAGGCATTTGGTGTGGGAGAGAAGCATGGGTAGCTTATTTGGGCAGGTGGATGCATAGATGTGTAATATTTTTATATTATAAAGCATAAAATGTATATAAAATTCAACATAGTAAATAGTTTATTGAAAATGACACAAAGACGATACTATGGATAAAATCCAGAATGAGTAATGATGCAGGATTTGTGAAGTATCCACCAAATAAATCTCAAAAAGAGTGAAGACCTAAGAGAGATCAAGTCCACACTTGTGTATCTTGTTGCCGTGGTTTTTTTAATTATTCTTTATTTTACTTTTTAAAAAGATTTTATTTACTTATTTGACAGAGCAAGACACAGCTAGAGAGGGAACACAAACAGGGGAAGTGGGAAAAGGAGAAGCAGGCTTCTCTTGGAGCGGGGAACGTGATGCAGGGCTTGACCCAAGGACCCCTGGGATCAGGACCTGAGCCAAAGGCAGATGCTTAATGACTGAGCCATTCAGGCGCCCTTTGTTTCGTTTTTAAATTAAGTTCTACTCCAAGGTGGGGCCTGAACTCTCAAGCCCAGGATCTACTGACTGAGCCAGCCAGGTGCCCCTCCTTAGGATCTTGATAGGAATAAGCCAACTATACAAGGATATTTATTAAGCAATTGGAAGTAGAATAGATATCTGATATCCAGGAATTTCTGTAAATCACTTTGAGGAGCAATGATGGCTTTATAGTTTCTGTTTTCTGTTTAGAGAGTGCGAGTGCTGGTTGCTGTTCTGTCTTAAGAGCTGTGAGAAAGGGCGCCTGGGTGGCTCAGTGGGTTAAAGCCTCTGCTTTTGGCTCAGGTCATGATCTCAGGGTCCTGGGATCGAGGCCCGTGTCGGGCTCCCTGCTCAGCGGGGAGCCTGCTTCCCCCTCTCTCTCTCTGCCTGCCTCTCTGCCTCCTTATGATCTCTCTCCCTCTGTGAAATAAATAAATAAATAAATCTTAAAAAAAAAAAAGCTGTGAGACAATCCATTGGAAATGCTAGTCGTTTCTGATTGGCAGATCCATGAGTCTTGTATTTTTCTCCCCCAAGTATAGACTGTAACAAATTTTAATTTAACTCTCAGTTGTGTGCTTCTCAAGTGCCAAGGACTGTTCCAGGTTCTGAACACAACAGAGAGTGAGATGGCCTAATTAGTTAGTTTCTGTGCTATGGTGTGTATATCCTCTTGTTACTTAGGTGTGCTTTAGGTGGAGGTAGAACACCAACTCACTTTGCTGAGGCTTAAACTGAACTTGAGTGATGAGGTAATCATATGGTAGAAACGTTCATATCTATTTTCTTGATTCTTTTTTTTTTAAAAGATTTTATTTTTTTATTTATTTCACAGAGGGAGAGAGATCACAAGGAGGCAGAGAGGCAGGCAGAGAGAGAGGGGGGGAAGCAGGCTCCCCGCTGAGCAGGGAGCCCAATGCGGGCCTCGATCCCAGGACCCTGAGATCATGACCTGAGCCGAAAGCAGAGGCTTTAACCCACTGAGCCACCCAGGCGCCCTATTTTCTTGATTCTTAACTATTTAGAATCAAAGCTTAATATGACCTAATTTTAAAAGCTGGGATGGGAGATCAGAAAAGCAGGTGATAATCTTATTTTTCTTTTTGAAATATGAATGAACTTGATTTACTTGTATTATTTTTTTTAAATAGAATTTAAACTTGTTTTATTTACTTGTTTAAAGTAATCCCTACACAATGTGGGGCTCAAACTCATGACCTTGGGATGAAGAGTCACACACACTACCACCTGAGCCAGCCAGGCACCCCTAGATTTACTTATATTATTAGGGAAAATCTAAAAACATAATACTGAGGAAAAAAAATACTTAGAAAATTTATATGCAGTAAATTTATAAAAATAAGGAATGCAGGGCACCTGGGTGGCTCAGTTGATTGAGCATCCAGCTCTTGGTTTCTCCTCAGGTCATGAATTCGAGGTGGTGGGGTTGAGCCCCACATCGAACTGAACTCTCAGTGGGGAGTAGGCTGGAGTAGGCTCGCTCTCTCTCCCTCTGCCCCTCTTCCCACTCACATGTGCATGTGGGTGCACATGTGCTCTTTCTCTCTTTTGCTCTCAAATTCTAAAAAATATGGAATGCTTCACGAGTTTGTGTGTCATCCTTGCTCAGGGGCCAGGCTAATCTTTGCTGTATCGCTTCAACTTTAGTATATGTGTGGGGAAGGGAGCACACAGGTAATAGTGTTTTAGTTGTGCATAACCAACTTGGTAAGTGTAGCAGAGGGGTGGATGTTCTCAAGGACTTCCCAGGTCAGAAGTTTGTGTTTATGTGCTGGATGGTTAGAATTCATGCCTTTGCTTGGTCTTGCCTTTTGGCTCTTGGACTGTTGAGAAGGGAGCATGAAGTTCAGAGCAGGGGAGAAACGGCAGAGGTTACAATAACTTACTGGGAAGTGGGAAAGAACAACTCTAGATGTGAAAACACTAACTATATGAAAATAATTCTGTTTTATCTAAAATGGAACTTGAGAGGATCAGTGGAAATTGGACAGCCGTTTAAGGGAAATAATTATTTTGGAGTAACTTCCAATAAGTAGTAAATGGGTGTTGGATATACATTTTGAAGAATGTGTTGGGAGAACATGGCTCATGGATTACTTTTAATGTACAGGAGATGGTATTTAAAGAATTTCTTGGGAGCCTTGTGAAGTGGTATTTATTTTTGTGATATGAATAATCACCTGCTAGTTGACTTAAACTCTGTATGTACCCTTAAATGTCTACTTCTGGGGGAAATTTTCTGTAAGGAAAGAGTCAATGGAGATGAATACTTAGTTTCTTAACACTGTGCTGCTAATTCTTACTGACCGGTGTTTGAATAAAACTTAGTATTTGCAGGGGCACCTGAGTGGCTCAGGTCATGATCTCAGGGTCCTGGGATTGAGCCCCGAGTCCGACTCCCTGCTTGGGGGGTTGCTAATTCTCCCTCTCCCTTTGCCCTCCGCCCCACTTGGGGTCTCTCTCTGGCTCTGCCCTCTCACTTTCCTCTCTTGCTCTCCTCTCTTGTTCTTGCTCTGCTCTCTCTCAGTCTCTCAAATAAAATCTTAAAAAAAAAAAAAGTACTTGCATATGTGTACTTACATGTGTGTAGTAAATCTTACTTCCTTGGTTACGCAGGGTAGATATTACACAATGTTGAGTAACTTTTCTGCTAGCTAAAGCAATATATAGTGATTGTGTAATGTGTGTATTAGACCTCTTAGGAGAGAGTGAGAGAGAGAGAGAGAGAGAGAGAGAGAGAGTGTGTGTGTGTTTAGATTTGGTTGTTGAGCTCAACTCCTGGCACAAACTCATGACCCCAATATCAAGACCTGAGCTGGTATCTAGAGTCTGACGCCTGACTGAGCCACCCAGGTGCCCCAGTAGAGTATATTTTTAAAGGTTTTTATGGGAAATATAAAACTTACCTAAAAACAGAGATATAGTATGTGTCCTGCGGCTTTAGAATTTGTTAGCACATGAGTTATTTTCAAACAGATCTCAGACTTAGCAATTCATTATAAATTCCGAGACTGAGATGGTGGTTGAAATTTTTTTTCTTAAATTGACATTCTTACCATCTCTTTGGTTGTATTGTCCCTGATGAGTGTGCTTTGTTTTACTGTCCCATAAGAATAATGTAAAACTGCTTTTTCCTTCCTCCTTAGTTTATGATCACAAACAGGATGTATCTGAGTTTGGTTATTCTACATGTTCTTTATAGTTCCCTAAGGGATAGGGATAGGTGGTTATCTGACATGTGTGAGTTCTCATGCTTTCAGGGGAATGCAAGAGACAAAGGACTGGGTTATGAATATAGTCTAAGTTGTGTTTTGCTGTGGTATTTCAAAATAAGTGAATTATTTGACCAGGAAAGAGGAACTTCTAATTTTAGAAGTTAAGTAATTTATTTCACTTGTTATGTTTAGCCCAATTGCTAATCTTTTTTTAATACCTAGTTGACTATAAATTCCTTTCTAAGGGGGTGATTTTGTGTGTGGCACCTATATTACAATCTCAAATAATTATTATCTCTTCCTTTCTCCAACAACGTTGAAGGAAGAGGTAGAAGAGGAGAGTATATATGCATTATATTAAATATTATTGTATATAATTGATACCCTGAGATCATGACCTGAGCCGAAGGCAGACACTCAACCATCTGAGCCACCCAGGCACCCCTGAAAACTTATTGTTAATACTTACACATACTTGAGTTAGGCAATATCCAGTTTACACACATAGGTATAATGCCAAAGAGTCGAATGTATAACACAAAGATTCAGACATGTAAGATGCTGAGATGTTTAGAATTATATTAGGTGTCGATAAAACCAGTAAAACCATTATAGTAATGAAGTATTTTGTATATACCACAAGTGAATATAAAGAATGCTAAATAACTCAAATAGCAAGTTTGAGTAGGTAAAGAGACAAACTGACAGTGTTTTTGACCAGTAAAGACAGGATGCACATTTCCAAATGGCCAGCCAGAATTATTTCAATTGGAAAACTTTTAGGCCTAACAAAAATTCCATAAACTTAATGAAAGCAGAAACCTTCAATAACATTTTTTTAAAGATTTTATTTATTTATTTGAGAGAGAGAGAGAGAGAGTGAGAGAGAGCATGAGAGAGAAGGTCAGAGGGAGAAGCAGACTCCTTGTGGAGCTGGGACCCCGATGCGGGACTCGATCTGGGGACTCCGGGATCATGACCTGAGCCGAAGGCAGTCGCTTAACCAACTGAGCCACCCAGGCACCCTCGATAACATATTTTTGAGCATTATGCAATGACAGTAGAAGCTATCAGTTTAGGTGTACTCAGTAAGTAATACCGAGCTAAATACTTCATTAAATATTTCATTAAAGATCTTTCACATAACTACTAGTTAGAAAATTCAAACTATTTAGGTTTTTATTTTATTTTTATTCTTTTTAAAGATTTTATTCATTTATGTAACAGACAGAGAGACAGTGAGGGAGGGAACACCAGCAGGGGCAGTGGGAGAGGAAGAAGCAGGCTCCCTGCCTAGTAGGGATCCCGATGCGGTACTTGATTCTGGGACCCCGGGATCATGACCTGAGCTGAAGGCAGACGCTTAACGCCTGAGCCACCCAGGCGCCCCTAAGTTTTTATTTTAATTTGAGCTAGTTAACATACAGTGATAGTGAGGTTGGTCAGGATTTTTAATGTTTTCTGTACTTGATAGCCTGAAACTTAAGGAGCTCCTAGGATGTTTTCTAACGCATAACATAAAGTACATAGGATTATGAAGGAAATCACTTATTTTGAAATACAGTTAGCAAAATATTAAAACTCATAGTAAATATGTTCTTTTTAACATAATAAGTTCTGGCAACACATCTGAATTTCACAGTGATAGGTGCAGATGATAAAAATCTGCAGCAGGTTAATGTGATATGGAAATATCTGATGTATATTAATGTCAAAATTACAAGTGTGATTCTACTGTGGTTTAATGCCAACATTCACAGTTAAAGGAATTACTAAATTTCAGTTAGGGGATAGTGAAAATAAACAGGTGATTTTTATCCCACCATCCAGGTTCCCTGTATCTATCTGTGGACCCTTTGGCTGTGATCTCAGTTTAAGAACATCTATTGTATGGATTTGTTTGTGTCCTGGTATGCTTAATTTGAGGCTTGAGGGTTTGAAATTAGAATATAGTCACCAGATGAAGTGTTTCTCAAATATTATAATTTTAAAAAGCCAATTTTAGGGGTGCCTGGCTGGCTCAGCAGAGCATGCAACTCTTGATTGTGGGGTTGTAAGTTTGAGCCTCATTGTAGAGGCTTTTAACTTTTTTTTTAAAGATTTTATTTATTTATTTGAGGGAGGGAGGGAGGGAGGGAGAGCACAAGCAAGGGAACAGCAGGCAGAGGGAGAAGCAGGCTCCTCTGCTGGGCAAGGAGCCCGATGTGGGACTTGAGCCCAGGACCCCAGAATCATGTCCCAAGCCGAAGGCAGATGCTTAACTGACTGAGCCACCCAGGGGTCCCTTAGTGGCTTTTAAAATAAACTGTAATAATCCAATGATGCTGGATCTCCAAATAGTCTTAATATGATCCTGTGATCAACTTGGTCTCCTTTTTTCCTCCTTGGGCTGCATTTTCTTTCTTTCTTTCTTTCTTTTTATTTATTTATTTATTTATTATTTTTTTATTATTTGCCCCAGGGGTACAGGTCTGTGAATCAACAGGCTTACACCTTTCACAGGCATTTTCTTCTTATACATTGGTTTATATGTTGTCAATAGAAAGTTAGTATGTTAAATAACTTCAAAAAATCCATGTTGGCTATTAATGTCTTTTGCTTTCATATATTTTTTTTCTTTTATAAAACATTTTAATTCTTCTGCAGGATCCGGAAACTTCAGATACGGAATATCCCGCCTCACTTACAGTGGGAGGTAAGAATTTACATATTTAAAGTTAAGATTTCTGTATCTAAGCTTACTATTGCTAGTTTTTCCAAGCATTTTTCTCCTTCCCCCAACTCCGGGTTGTGCTGGAACACAGAATTCTGACGTATTGTCTGTCTTGCTCTGGTCTTTTTTTGCAGGGGCATATAGTATCTCTGTAAAAAATCTGCTCTTTGACGTACCTTGGGTAATTTTCCTCATTAAGTTCCATCCTAACAGAATCTTGTTTGAGATTTTTCTGATGAATTCACCACTTATATTTAAATACGAAGTTTCCTCCTTAGCAGAATTTTGAAAGACACATACCTGCTACTTATGCTTTATTTTTACAATGTTAACCCTGCTTTCTTTTGCTCAGACGGTGGCACTGTAGTGACTGTGTATAAATAAACCACTTAGCACAACTGAATAGCCATTGTCAGTAACTTCCAAAGCCTAATAATAATGATGTCATGGTGAGAGTTTGAGACATCAGTGGTTGAAGAGATTTACAAAAATGCCTGTTGAATCTTCCTGATCATGGAACCTGAAAATTCTTAAAATCTACCTTGGAGAGGTGGTACAAGGAAAACTGCTCAGCTTTTATGTATTTTCTAATATAAAAATTAAGAGTAGCTAGTTTGGTGTGTTTCACATTAGTCTTCCGATATGACATTTGATGAGACATTCACTAAACTCAAAACCCAAAATGCAAAGTATGGTTGAAATGTTTTTTTTGGTGGTAAATTAAGATAGGTTGTTCTGAGGTGTGATTCTCCCAAGGTCCCAGTTGGTAACAAATCACTTATGCTCATAATATTCTATAGAGCATTTATTTTCAGAGCAATATTATTGAGTTTAATCTTTGCTGGAGGAGTTGTTTCTTTGGTTTATGCTAAATATTTTTGAAGTTACAGGATGTATAAAAGGTATATTTTTATAGATGAAAACCAGTGAATTTTAAGATTAAATCTAAGGCATTTTCCTGTTTTAGGTTAATACTCGTTTTATTCGGTAGCTTGGAGGATGAGTACTCAAATCAAGTGTTGTGCTAATCAAGTTACTGATTTGGTTCCCCTATTGTATTTTTGTTTATTGATTTATTTCTTTGATCCTCCTATTTTAACATGGGCCATGTTAAACATGATTTTTGGTTTGAGAATCAAATCTCGTATAATGTAGCTTTCAATGAAATAGTCAAATGGTAGCAGCCAATTTTAAGTAAATGAATTACAGAAGTGCTAACATATCAGCTACAGGCAAGTGGCAGTTCTCTTGTCATTCATTCGTAGTATCTCTTAAATTTAGATTGCACTAGCTTCTGAAGCATCTACTTTATTGTATTTTTGGTGGCTTCTCAAGCTTTTAGTTTACTGTATTCTCTGTCATTCTGGGTAAAATTTAATTCATGAGAATTAATATTTGGCATGTCCAACTTTTTCTTAACTTTTACATTTCATTTTACCCTCCTCCAAATCCTTTGCGGTAAGGTGGTGTTGGGGACGTTATCTCCATTTTCAGATGGGCAGATACGAGCAGGATTCAAAAAAATAAGAACTAATACTGAATTATAAGACACTTAGAACTAGGCTTTGAAACTCTTGACTTTGACCGTAAATTTTTTTTTTTAAAGATTTTATTTATTCATTGGACACAGAGAGAGAGATTACAAGTAGGCAGAGAGGCAGGCAGAGAGAGAGGAGAGAGGAGGAAGCAGGCTCCCCGCTGAGCAGAGAGCCCGATGTGGGCCTCGATCCCAGGACCCTGGGATCATGACCTGAGCTGAAGGCAGCGGCTTTAACCCACTGAGCCACCCAGGCGCCCTGACCGTAAATTTTTTTAAATGTTTGCAATACTGATTAAAATTTAGGGCTTGTCAGGAGTAGAATTAGCTATTGGGATGTTTTCTTTTACTTGAAGACTTGAATGAACACTGTCTGTTACTTCTTTTTGAGATGAGTCACTTTGTATAACATTTTATTTGTACACACTGAGTATGCTGGCTGTCTTGTGCCAAAACCTTATAGACATTGATAATTTTGGATTTAAAGGTCCAGATTCCCTTTATAATGGAGGGATTAAACTTTGAATCCACTCATTAGTCTTAGATTCACTGACAGTGGAATGGCCAAACATTTGTGCCTCCTGATTAGATGCAGTGAGGAAATACACAGAAACACAGGCGAAATATTCTTACCTTAGGAAAAAAAAAAGATTTGACTGGCTTCAATTTCATTTAACTTTGAATCAAAATTTTAGACAGTGGAGGCATGACTTAAATGATGCCATGAAGAAACCACTAGTCAAGTCCAGAATATGAGACATTCCCCAGGACATGTGATACTGTTCTAGTCAAACAAGGGCATGTTAAAAGGGAAAAGAACTGTCAGGAACTAAGGCCTAAAAGGGTAACAAACAAGCATGTACTTACAGTAAGTTGTGAATCATGTCAATAGTCCTTCAAAGCAGCATGAAGTATTTAGAAAAGCCTTAGTTTTTTGTAGGTGGCTTTTGGGGTCAGACGTGGAATTGTATCCCAGCTCCTCTACTTTCTAGTTGTGTGAGCTCTGAGCAGGTTTTAAAACTTTTCTGAGCAAGTTTCACTTCTAACAGGATGATGATTGCAGCCACCTCATTGGGTTGCTGTGAACATTAATAGGATGATATATGCTAAAGCCCTTAAAAATGCATTGTACGTGTAAGGACACACTACATTTTAGCTAGGACATGAGCAATAAATTCACCTCCTCTTTTTTTAATATATTTTTTTAATTAAAAAAAATTTTTTAAAAGGATTTTATTTGACAGAGAGCAAGAGAGAGCGCAAGTAGGGGGAGAGGGAGAAGCAGACTCCCCACTGAGCAGGGAGCCTGATGCAGAATTTGATCCCAGGACCATGGGATTGTGACCTGAGCTGAAGGGAGTCACTTAACCACCGACTGAGCCATCCAGGCACCCCAAATCCATGTCCTCTTAACCTTATGTTCTGGGGCTTTTCTCAGGTCCAGCCTGGAACCCAGAAAACACTAGGTTTTTCACTAGGGGAAATTGAATGTAAAGGCTGAAAGGGCAAAAAGGGAACCCAGAGGTGGTGACTGCAGGGAGTGTGGCTACCATTCTGAAGGCTAAGGGGTCAGATGAATAGGTTGAGATTTTCAGATCTTCGAAACTTGGAGGGAGAGCCCTGAGTAGCTGAGACTCTCAGCAAGGGTTATGGCTAGTGCCTGGGATGGGAGAGAAGGGAGGTGACGCAGCTGGTTCTAGGAGTGCCCATGACAGCTAGAGACTGAAATGCACTGCTGATAAGACAGCTGATAAATGGGAAAGAGCCTGTCCTGTCTTCTCATTCCTGTCTTCCAGTCTCTGAAACTAACAGGGAACTGTGGGTAAAGGAGTGACACAGGGTGTAGAGTCCTAGTGCTGAAAAGTTGAAAGGTAGATCTGGAACCAAGAGCTTAATATTCACTCACTTTTTTTTTTTTTTAATTCATTTGAGAGAGAGAGAGCATGCGCTGGGGTGAGGGGCTGAGGCAGAGGGAGAAGCAGACTTACTGCTCAGCAGGGAGCCTGACTCAGGGGCTTGATCCCAGAACCCCAAGATCATGACCTGAGCCGAAGGCAGATGCCCTTCAGTCAGAGTTCTAACCCAGAAGTGAAAATCCCTCCCCTGTTCTGCCAGTCAAGCCATTTTCTGTGTGGTCACTGAAGGGATGACAGAATCTGGGACCAGAGCAGAAACACGAATGTGATGCTCTGTGGCATTTTATCAGATCTGTAGCTGGATTGTTAATTATTAATTCCAATATGATATTTTTTATTTTATCTTTTTGTTTATATTTTCTTTTGCCATCATATATTGAATGATCAGAAGGAGATTCCGTTCTGGGTTCTCTGTGTAGCGCATCTTCCATGCTGCGTGTGCCAAGCAGGGGTTAAACGGTTTCTAACCATGTAGTTTTGGACGATGATAAAGCATGTAGGGGCACTGGATTGGCCAACTCTTACACTAAAGGGTTTGTTTTTGGCAGATAAAAAATATGAGGAAGCTAACTTTTTGAAGGACCTGCTGATGGAGAATTAAGTAGTTTTTTTCTCCCAGTACGTGGAATGTAGATGGGAAGTAGGAGAAATTGTTGCTTTTCTACCTCCCATTCCTTTGCCAGAGATACTTGAAGAGCAGATTTTTGGTGTGACCAGAATGATGGAAGGGCCACATCTACAGTCCTGATGTCTAGCAGACCTGGGTCCTCAGATGCCCTGAAGGAGGTGAACATGTGTGCTAAGGATTTGCGGGGCACCTTCTTGGACAAACAACACAGGGGTGAGGGAGTGACAGAGTCCCAGCAGTACACTTTACTTTCAACACCTTTGAGAACATGGTTTCTTCTTGCTCAGTATCTCAGATGGGCCCCATTTCCTAAATGTAAGGAATGTCTTTCTGCTTTTAAGAAATAAATTGCCAACACCTTAGGAAAGGACTTGTCAAAGAGTTTTTCCTCATCTCGTTGTCTTACTACTGCTCTCCCATCTAAATAATCAAAATTCCTAATAAGTACTTAGAGAACGCCAAAGGAGTACCTTCTGTGAGAGAAATTTAAGACTTACTAGTTACATAAATGAAATATTGTAAAGGGTATATTAGATTCTCATTTTGGGGTTGGGCAGTAAAAGTAGAGTGATGTTTCCTCAGAGTTCACTGTCTGGGAGAATAGTCTGAGCTAGCTGCCTTCATCCGAGGGGTTCTACATGATGAGGCCTTGACATTGCCCAGGACTGAAGCCACCATATTTTCCTTCTTTTCTTTTTTCTTTTTCCTTTCCTTTCTTTTTCTCTCTCTCTCTCTCTTTCTTTGGATTTTATTTATTTGAGAGCATGAGAAAGAGCATGAGCTGGGGGGAGGTACAGAGGGAGAGAGAGAAGGAGAAGGAGAAGCAGACTCCCCACTGAGCACGGAGCCTGTCCAGAGTTCTGTCTCAGTACCCTGAGGTCATGACCTGAGCCAAAGGCAGATGCTTAACCAACTGAGCCACCCAGGCGCCCCACTACTATGTTTTCTAGGGCAAAGATTTGAATATGTGGTCTGACAAATACTTAGGAGGATTGCATACTTGAATTTCAGTCTTAGTAGAAAATCCAGAATGTATGTTGGCTTTACCTCAAGGATTGAATATCCAGTTTTTCCTGGACTTAACTGAGCTGGGAAGACAAGTATCTTGGGAAGAAACTCTGAAGAGATTTCTACAGTGTAAGATCTGTTTCTGCCATGTGTGTAGTCTGCTGTGATTGAGTAGAGGAAGCAGAAGAGGTATCATGGGCTAAATGTAGGGGAGCGGTAAAGGGAGTTTCTTTATAACTAAAGCACTCTCCATTTGTATCTAGCCTTCTGACACATATGAGTTGGTCTCTGGTTCTTGACAGGGAAAGCAAGTAACCAGTTTACTAAAAATGAAATACCAAAGCTTTAAGTTGGAAATAGCAATGTAAAATAGTGTTTGGTTTTCTTCTCAGAATAGAGTTACCTTAATGATTTTTTTTTCTTTTAAAGATTTATCTTTAGGGGCACCTGGGTGGCTCAGTAGGTTAGGTGTCTACCTTCAGCTCAAGTCATGACCCGAGGGTCCTGGGATCAAGCCCTGAGTCAGGTTCCCTGCTCAGCGAGAAGTCTGCTTCTCCCTCTCCCTACCTGCTGCTGCACCTACTTGTGCGTGCTCTCTCTCTCAAATAAGTAAAATAAAATCTTTAAAAAAATAAAATTAAAGATTTATCCATTTTAGAGATAGTGAGAGTGCACGTAAGCACATGAGTGGGGGGAGGGGCAGAGGGCAACTCTTCAAGCATATTCTTTGCTGAGCTTGGAGCCTGACCTGTAGCTCAATCCCATGACCTGTGAGATCACAGCCTGACCCAAAACCAGGAGTTGGACACTCAACAGACTGAGCCACCTAGGCACCCCTTAATGATTTCTTTTAATGGTCTTTTTGATCCTTCCGTATGTGCTTGAAGCAATTTTTGGAAGTATGTCTTTTAGGAAGTTTTGGGAGGCTCTTCTTTTGCAGGGCCATAGTACTGCCTTAACAGAACACTGTATTCAGTGTTTGGCTAGTTTGTTTTGAACCTAGCTCCTGGTAACTAGCTTGGAGAGAGTTGACTTTTAGGGGATAGGGAATGTTAGAACTTCCTTGGCTTCCTCCATGATTAAAAGAAGTTTATTCTTTGGTAGTTTGGTGGTGGGGAGTGTTGTTAATAGTAAGACATTAATAGGGGGTGGTAGCTAGCATAGCTTCCCTGTGAATTACGTTCATGTTAGCCCTGTCCACTCTCTGATAGAAGGGCTAAATAACGCCGTTGAGAGATGGCCATATTTCAGACCGCAATGAAAGACCTGCTGTAATAAGGTAAAACCTCAGAAAATGGATATTTTGTGAGATGAAGCAAGTACTTAGAATGGAGAAATTATATTACCCACATTGCACTTAGAAGACTGCTTAATGGAGGCAAGTTGTAGAGGTCAGAAATACCCATAAGATTAGTAATAGTTTCGTAAAGCTGGTAACATCTCCTGTCTGTTATTTTCTTTCCGTATGGACTCTGAATATAGTAAGAAAGATTGATTACAGGAGAAACACCCTGGCTGTACTACTAGTAAGTACAAATAGCGATATTGTTGTACTAGGCTCTGGCAGAAGGGAAACCCAAGGAGTTTTTATTTAGAAAGAAATAGGGAAGTAAGCAAGAGTAGTGATGCTATGTTACCCAGTCTGGAAGGGGGAGAACAAAACTATAGCATAGTTACCCTAAAGTAGTTCATGGAGAGCCATCCTAGTAAGCCTTGGATGAATGTGTGCTGAGAATTAGAAGACAGTGTTGGAGACTGGGGGAGGTGGGATGACTTCCCAGTAGAAAGATTAGGCCAGGGCCATGGGGTCAGTTAGGTGAAGTCCCTGGTGGATGTGTTCAGTGACAGAAACTCCTTCATCGGACCAAACCATTAAAGTGTAATTGATGATGAAAAGCTAACAAGACAAAGTACTCAATCAAATAGAAGAAGACACAGTGGGGTTGACATTATCCACAAACTGAATGGGAAGTCACAGGAGGCATTGATGTTGAATATTACAAATAACCCCTTTACAAGTTGGCTTTTGCAGGAGGTATCTTAGAGTTGTAAGTAAAGTAGTAGCAGATAAACAGTGTTTTTTTTTTAAGATTTTATTTATTCATTTGACAGAGATCACAAGTAGGCAGAGAGGCAGGCAGAGGGAGAAGGGGAAGCAGGCTCCCTGCTGAGCAGAGAGCCCGATGCGGGACTCGATCCCAGGACTCTGAGATCACAACCTGAGCTGATGACAGAGGCCTAACCCACTGAGCCACCCAGGCACCCCAAACAGTGTTCTTGATAGGTGATTTTCTGACTTTTCTCTTCAAGGGACATGGTATGGTGGAAGTCAGGTTTCTGAATATAAATGCATAGCTGTTCAAAGCTGACATAGGACCTTGTCTGCTGGTGCCCTCTTTGGTCCCTGGGGAAGTTTTGTGGGACTCAGAAAATCACTATGATATCTGTTGTTAGAGCTACTTGATCTCTGCCAAATAAATCTGAAGGACTGTAACAGACAAGTTTAGGAGACCATTGACACAGATAGGTGATCTTTCTTCACCATGTCCTAACTCTGAGCACTGGGCCATGAATAGCTGACACTTACTGAGCATTTATGTGGTAGGTGCTGAATTAACCCATTTTATCTTCACAACAGTCCCATGTCCCCACTTTACAGATGAGGCAGCTGAGGTACAGAGAGGTAAAGTAATTTGCCCCTGAAAAGTGGTAGAGTTTCTGCTCTTAATCAGGTTACTCAAACAGAAAACTTCCCCCAGAGGTAAGTTTCTCTTTCTTAAAATTATCATCATTTAGTGAACCCAATAGAGAAAGTATTCTACCCAGGTTTGGAGGAAATATATGGTTATGAGTGATGAATGGGGTTGAACAGATTATTTGAGTAAGTTACTGGTAAACCCTTCCTTTTAGAGAACTGGACAATGGCGTTCTTTATGCATCATTGCTCTGGGATGGGTCGGGTGTGGTCTCATTAGAAATGGTTTGGTGAAGACAGTCTCTTCAATGGGAATGAATACCAGAGTTATCCTATGACCTCTATGGAAACAGTATATGCGGCAAGTATTTTTGGTCCCAAGCTGCTACCTCCATGTGTTTAAAATGCCCTTGCACCATGAATTTGGACTTATGTCCTGTGCTTCTGTGTTCTTCTGAGATGGTTATCTCAAAGGTCTCCAGGCCCTTTATTTAAACCTTTTATTATGAAAAATATCAAACATAAAAATAGGTTAATATAACGTTACCACTTTCAACCGTTATAAATACATGGTGAGCCAGTATTGTTTTGTTTATAGGTCTACTCTTAACGCTTTTCCAGATTATTTTGAAACAAATCCTAGACATCCTATTCATTTCGTTTAGTAAATAACTGCAATATGTATCTCTAAAAGATAATGTCTCTGAATTACTTTGCTAGGGCTGCTGTAACAAAATACCTCAAGGTGGGTGGCTTAAACAACAGAAACTTTTTAATCTCAGAGCTCTGGAGGCTAGTAGTGTGATAACAAGCTGTCACTGCATTTGTATTCTCCTGAAGGCTATGAGGGAAGTGTCTGTTCAAGTCTTCTCTCTTCTGGGGCGATCAAGGCCCGCATCGGGCTCTCTGCCCAGTGGGGAGCCTACTTCCCCCTCTCTCTCTGCCTGCCTCTCTGCCTCCTTGTGATCTCTCTCCCTCTGTGAAATAAATAAATAAAATCTTTAAAAAAAAAAAAAAGACTTCTCTCTTCTGGTAGTCCCTGGCTTGTGGCAGCGAAACTCCAGTCTTCGTGTGCTATTCTTGCTGTGTGTATGTCTGCGTGCAAATTTCTCCTTTTTAGAAGGACATCCATTCTATGACCTCAGGATCCACCCTAATGCTTTTTTTTTTTTTGAGTAAGCTCTATGTGCAACGTGGGGCTTGAACTCATGACCCCTGAGATCAAGAGTCACATGCTCTACTGACTGAGCCAGCCAGGTGCCCCCTAATGACCTCATTTTAACTTGATCGTGTAAAAACCTGATCACCAAATATGGTTATAGTCTGAGGTACTGGGAGTTAACACTTCATCATAACGAATTTTGAGGATACACATTTCAATCCATAACCGTCTCTTTTAAAAATTCACCACTGGGTGGCTCAGTTGATTAAGAGTCTGACTCTTGATCTGGACTCCAGCCTCCAGATCAAGGTTTGAGTTCAAGCCCTGCATTGGGCTCCATGCTGGGTGTGGAACCTACTTAAAAGAAAAAATTCACCTATTAAATTGATATTAACTCAAATACCTAATCATTTGTATTTCCTTGATTATCTCAATGTAAGTTTTTGACTCAGGATCTAAACAAGATATTTTTTAAGACATTTAATCAGTAGGATCGCCTCCCCATCCCCTTTTTTGGTGCTGTTTGTTGAAGTTGGTTTATTCTATAGAATGTTCTGCATTATTATTTTGCTGAACTACATCCATGTGTGATCCCTTTACATGTTTCTCTGACCCTTGTGGACTTCGATTAGATGTAAATTTAGTTTTTCTTTGGACAAAACAAAGTAATACATTCTTCCAGTAGGAGGTACATAACGTCTGTCTGTATGATGTGAAATGCCATTGATCGTTGCTTAGATTCAAATTGTGTGGTTGTAGGATGGTAATATTTTAATTCTACAATTCCTTCATTCAATAATTGGGATGCATTTGTAAACTTACTCTCATCACTTATTCGATCACCCTGACAGAAAGTCTGTGTAAGAGAGACAAGAAAAGTGATGAATATCTAATTTTCTACCTTATAAATAGGTGAGTCTTGGCATCCTACGAGGATAACCACTGAGGGTTTTGTTTTTACCAGTGAGTTTTTGTGTATATAATTATGAGTTCATGGATTTAAACAACTTTGAGTTTCAAAGTAATTGGAATCATTCATATTAATGCTCAAATCATTCTAGTCCTGAGAGACTTGTGAAAACTTGAAGACCGTGCCAGTGTCCTTTTGATGCTATCTCAGTAGTTTGGATCTTCCTTGATTTGGGGTTCAAGAAGTCTCAGGTTCATCTTGTATTTTTTTTTGCTCCAAGGAGCAGAATCAGCCCTTTCTATCAGGAGCCTGGCCTTGGGAAATGGGGTTGAGAGATTACAGAATGATCATGCCCCTTCTTGGGACCAGATCCATTGGCCATCTCTTGGTTGTTCATTTTGTTTGCAACAGTTATGTCCTCAGTTCCTCTCCCTAATGGTTTTAGTCATGGCCGCTCTTCTGTGCCCTGACATGTGCTTTTCCATTCCTAAATGTGAACATTTCTCTTGTTATTCACGCCTTTGTTTTTTCTCTTAGAAATTCCACTTGTTGCTTCCTATTTTTTGCTTCTTGCTTGGAAGCAAATGTTCCCTGGACTATTCTTTGAATTTAAGGTGTCCAAAATAGAGTTTCTTTCCCTCTCAAATAATTTCTTTGCTTTCCCAGTGAATTTAAATAATGCTTAGGTCACATGGGCTGGGCCTTGAGGTCACCCTTGATTCTCTCTCCTGTTTGCTTTTTGGCCACAGGACACTAGGGTGTTCTGTCTGCCCACGTCCCCCTGCCCCCCACCATGCTTCCTTTGGTGTGTTTTCCTATACCTGTGGGACACCACCCTGTAGAAGATTCAGTCCTAAGTCAGCTGTTTTAAGCATTTTACCATGTGTAAATGGAGAAAACAGAATGTGGGCACAACCACCCTGTGAGGGCTGACCATGAGGGCTCCTGCTTTGTGTTCTCACGCTTTAAAACTATCTTTAGAAGGGCCTGAGCACTAATTTTAGGATTCCGTGTTAGTGCCAAGTTGTGAAATTGCTCTTTCAGTTTCATAATCTGCAAATGAATCCCGTAACTCTTCAGATGAAAACAGTTGGTCTTTTCTGTTCAAGTTATATTAAACTACCAACAACCACAAACAGATCGTTCATGGTTGTAAACAGGAAAGGTTGTAAAGAGAGTCTTTGGTTTCAGGTCTATTCACTTGTAGTCCTGGCAGAACCAAGAAGAAATAATTAGTAAATAAATCTCTTTCATTTGTGTTTCAGGCAGAGCTTTCTAGAGGATTCCCATACTGCTTCCCAGTTCAAATTGGCGATTTAGGAGTAAGTGTGATCCTATGAATAAAGACTGAGAGGAAAGGAAGTTAATTACTGGGGGTGGGAAACAAGGCAACAGTTTTATGCAGACTTTAATGCTTCATGACCAAACAGCCAAATAAACAAAGTAACTTTTATAAAGCCTATTTAAAAAGTGTAATCTTTTTTCTGGAATGGGATTGATGGATCTTTAAGTTCTGAAGTCTCAGGAGCCCTCAAAATACCATATCCTTGCTGTTTTCTGTGCCAGATGGTACCGTAAACGCGAGGTAAGAGGTTTGTCGGCTTGATTGAGAATGTTGAGAGGGGGTGATCTATGTCGTTATTAGAACACTTCTTACACCAAGTACATGGTATCTCTTCCAACTCTTCGACACGAACAAAGTGTCCTACAACTCAATTCAATTTGGACACTAACTGTTGGATTTAGTATCAGACTCCAGGTTAAGGGCTCCGTCTCACAAGACTATCTGGATCTCAGATGCCACGTGCAGTGGGATGCCCACGTTATTGATTTGGAGGGTCCCCTAGTGGCATATCCCTTCCTTCTCCCCTCTGACTAGTAATTCACTAGAACGGCTCACAGTTACCAATTTATGATAAAGGACATAACTCAGGAACAGCCAGATGGAAGAAGTGCACAGGGCAAGGTGCGGGGAGAGGGTTGCAGAGCTTCCACGTCCTCTCCAGGTACGCCATTCTCGCCACATCTCCATGTGTTCACCAGTCTGGAAGCTCTCTGAGCCCATTTTTTGGGGGATTTTATGAAGGCTTCGTTACATAGGCATGATTGATCGAATCATTGGCTTTGGTGATTCAGTCTCCAGCACTTCTCCTCTTCCCAGAGTTTGGGGAGTGGGGCTGTTTTTCTAAGTCTCCAATCATGCCTTGGTCGCTCAGGTGACCAGCCCCCATCCTGAAGCTGTCTAGGACCCAACAAGAGTTGGGTCATCAGAACAGAAGACATTCCTATCACCCTTAGCAGTTAGGAAACTCTAAGGGATTTAGGAGCTCTGTGTCAGGAACCAAGGACAAAGATCAAATACATATTTCTTATTATGCTGCAGGAGACTGTCATATTCTCAGTGCCTGGCACTCCTTGAAACAAAACTTTTAAAAGACTGGCTGGTAGAATAATAGATCTAATTATAACTGTATATTTCATTTTAGAAGGGCATTCAGGTAATGTGGAAGGAAGCATCCATAAACCAAATAGATTACCAGGTAGCATGAGTTAAAAAAAAAAAAAAGAGGCCAAAAGAGATGATCTGCAGTGAGATGAAAGTAGTTAAAGCCACACCTCTGTGTCCTACACGGCACTTTGGGCTCCCCCTCCCCTTCCTGACCCTCCTCTTCCCTTTCGCTCTTTCTCTCTCTCTGTACTATTACTGGTTTATTTTAAAGATATAACTCAGGGACTGCCAAATGGAAGAGATGCATAGGGCAAGGTATACGGGAAAGGGCACGGAGCTTCTCCTCCTCCCACTCTCGTATTTTCTTTTTGTTTAATTTCTGTGAGTGAAAGCACAAATACGTTTAAACAACAACAAAATTTAAGTTTTTAAGTAATTTGCCACATGCAAGTTTTTACTTCTTGTAAAGCTAGTTAAACAGACAGTAGTTGAACTGAATCAAAGGTGAATTTTGTTCTGTTAACACCCGGACACAAACAATGGTGGATCAGGGACCTTGGACTGGCTCAGTCAGTAGAGCATGTGACTCTTGATCTTAGGGTCTTGAGTTTGAGCCTCATGTTGGGAGTAAGGTTTACTTAAAAAAACAAAAGAGCAGATGATATTCCCTGGATGTCAAATGAGGTTTGAGAGCTAGCCTATAATGATAGCTGACTTTTGTTTTTTTAATACACTGAGCAATACATGACACCTGTGAAAACTTCAAGGAGAAAATGAATATTTCAAAGTGTTGAAAAGTTTAGAATGTTCAGTTTACTCATATGAAAAGGGTCAAGCCCAGAAGACCAAAAGTCAAAACACTAACAGTGGTGGTAGGCTTGTTATTTTTGTGCCTTATTCAGAGGATTGCATGTTTTCACCAATGCATTCCTTTATCTTGTTTATAAGGGCATTTAACTTAAATACTTTGTTTAGAAACTTAGAATGAGTATATTGTAGGGATGAATATGGGGCTCTTTTTTATTTTTAAGGTAGGTCCATGCCCAATATAGGGCTTATGACCTTATGATCAGGACTCACATGCTCTATTGACTGAGCCAGCCAAGTGCCCCTCATTTGATTAGGGAACCAAAATATGTATAAGTTACTGAGTCTGAGAAGAAAAAAAGAGGGAAATACACCTGATTTAAAAAAAAAAAAAACTTGAGAAGATCGGTGGTCAGGAGAGCTTATACTATTCTGTTGGGTAAAATGAAATTATTATTATTATTATTTTTAAAGATTTTATTTATTTTTCAGAGAGATTACAAGTAGGCAGAGAGGCAGGCAGAGAGAGAGGAGGAAGCAGGCTCCCTGCTGAGCAGAGAGCCCAATGTGGGGCTTGATCCCAGGACCCTGAGATCATGACCTGAGCTGAAAGCAGAAGCTTAACCCACTGAGCCACCCAGGCACCCCATGGGTAAAATAAATTATTAAACAAAAAAATCTCTCAACATCCTTCAAAATAAATGGGTATTGAAACCTACCGAAGGTGACATGTCATTCAAATAAACAGGGGGCTCTTAGGTTGTTCACCCTAGAAAAGGGAATCTTTAGGACTCCAGCAGGAGAGCATGTGACAAAGGCTGGGGGAAGGAATGGGAGAAGACCTTAGTCTCATTGACTTTCTTTATGACTATTGTTCTTCTTTTTTTTTTTTAAGATTTTATTTATTTATTTGACACAGAGAGAGAGATCACAAGTAGGCAGAGAGGCAGGCAGAGAGAGAGGAGGAAGCAGGCTCCCTGCCGAGCAGAGAGCCCGATGCGGGCCTTGATCCCAGGACCTGAGATCATGACCTGAGCCGAAGGCAGAGGCTTTAACCCACTGAGCCACCCAGGCGCCCTGACTCTATTGTTCTTGATGTCTTCCTGCCTGTTCGCTTGTTAATAATAAAATATAGGACTAAATTTGTTTGAAATTAGCATACATTAAAGCCCTTTTCTGGCATTACAATTCTTTGAATTATAACATGTCTGTATTTGTGTGGTACAGTTGCCGTCAGGATATAGCATCTGTCACGCCAAAAAGACAGCCTAGTGATACTCTTGTGTAGTCCTGTTCCCCTCACCTACCTCTAACAACTAATGATTTTTGTGTCATATGGTAAATATGTTTGTAAGAAACTGGCAAACCAATATCCAAAGTGTCTGTGTCATTTTGGCTTTCCCACCAGTAATTTTTGAATGATCCAGTTGGTCACCGTCCTCACCAGCATTTGGTATTGTCAATATTTTTTATTTTAGCTACTCTAATATATGTGTAGTGGTACCTCGTTTGGGCTTTATTTACATTTCTCTGTTGGGTAATGATGTTGAGCATCTTTTCTTGTACCTAATTACCTTCTGCATATTCTCTTTGAAGTGTCTGGTTAGTCTTCTGCTATTTAATTGAGTGGTTTTCTTCCACTGGGTTTCCGTGTTCTTCATGTATTATGGATGCAAATCTTTAGTCAAATATGTGATGTGCAGATATTTTCTCCTAGTGTGTCACTGTCTTTCCAGTCTCTCAAATTGTTTTATCAATAAAAGTTTAAAATTTTAGTGAAGTCTGGGGGCGCCTGGGTGGCTCAGTTGGTTGTGAGACTGCCTTCTGCTAAGGTCATGATCCCAGAGTCCCAGGATCAAGTCCCTCATCAGGCTCCTGCTCAGCAGGGAGTCTGCTTCTCCTTCTGACTTTCCCCCCTCTCGTGCTCTCTCTCTCTCATTCTCCCTCTCTCAAATAAATAAAATATTTTAAAAAAATTTTAGTAAAGTCTAATTTATTGATTTCACCACCCCCCTTTTATGGATAGTACTTTTGGTGTCTTGTCTAGAAACTCTTGGCCTAAATCCAGGTTATGAGGGTTTTTTCCTGTGGTAAAGTTTTATGATCTTAAGTTTTACATTTAGATCTGTGATGCATTTTGAGTTAAATTTTGTATAATGTGTGAGGCTTAGGCAGAGGCTTTTTTTTTTTTTAACTTTATAAGAAGTTAAGCTTTTTGAATTTTGAGAGCCTGTGCACACACAGAGGAGGCGGGGCAGTGGGAGAGGGAGAAGCAGACTCCGCTGAGCACAAAGCACCACTCCTATTGATCCCAGGACCCTGAGATCATGACCTAAACCGAAGGCAGACGCTTAACTGCCTGAGTCACCCAGGTGCCCTGAGGCTTATTTTGTGTGTGTGTGTATAGATGTCCAATTAATCCAACATGATGTGTTTTTGAAAAGACTATTATTTCTCTATTGAATTGTCTTTTCATCTTTGCCGCAAGTTGGCCTTATTTGTGTGGGTCTATTTCTGGATTATATTCTATTCCATTGATTGATACGTCTATCACTTTGCCAATACTGTACTTTGTTGGCAACTGTGACTTTATATAGTAAGTCTTAAAATTGCATAGTGTGGTTTCTCTGACTTAATTCTTTTTCAAAGGTGTTGTAGCTGTGCTAGTTAATTTACTTTTAGAGAACATATTTTTATTTCTTAATTTAGATTTTATTTATTGGAGTGAAAGAGCGAGCATGCATAGGGGGAGGAACATAGGGTAAGGGACAGGCAGATGCTGCATCTCTGGAGTGTGGAGCCCAGTGAGCCCAGGACAGGGCTTGATCTCATGACCCAGAGATCATGACCTGACCCAAAACCAAGAGTTGGATGCTTAACCACTGAGCCTACAGGCACCCCTACATAAATATTTTAGAACAAGAATGTATGTTTATCTACACAAAATCCTGCTGGGAGCAAATAGGTCCTATGTGTTTTATGAGAGTCTTAAATATTTAAATTTCGGGGGGAGGGGTTGTGCTATTGTAAACGGTATTTAATTTTTAATTGTAGTAAAATACACAGATATATATTAACCACTTTTAAGTATATAGTTGAGTAGTGTTAAGTATATTTACATTGTTGTGCAACCAAGCTCCAGAACATTTTCGTCTTGGGAAACTGAAACTCATACCCATTAAACAACAACTCCCAGTTTTCCCCTTCCCTTAGCACCTGGCAACCACCTTTCTTTCTCTTTCTGTGAATTTGGCTATTTTAGATACATGAGTGGAACCATATAGTATTTATCCTCTTGCGACTGGCTTGTTTTACTTAGCATATTTTCAGGGTTCATGCAGGTTGTAGAATGTGTCAGAATTTCCTTTTGAAGTCCAAGAGAAAGACAAAGACCATATGATTTCACTCATATGTGGAATTTAAGAAACAAAACAGATGAACACAGGGGAAGGGAAGGAAAAATAAAAACAGAGAGGCAAGCCATAAGAGACTGTTAATCATAGGAAACAAACTGAGGGTTGCTGGTGGGGAGGTGGGTGAGGGATGGAGTAACTGGGTGATGGGCATTAAGGAGGGTACTTGATGAGCACTGGGTGTTGTATGCAAGTGAGGAATCCCTAAAGTCTACCCCAGTAACTAATAATACACTATATATTAAATAACTAGAATTTAAATACAAATTTTTTTTTTTTAAAGATTTTATTTAACAGAAAGAGGACAAGTGGGGAGGGGAAGAGGGAGAAGCAAACTTACTGCTGAGCAGGGAGCCCATCCTGGACTCTGGGATTATGACCTGAGCCGAAGGTGGACACTTAATTGAAATAAAATTTCAGTTTAAATAAAATTTTAAAATTCTAAGTAAAATTTTAAAAGGAAAAAAAAGAGTTCCCTTTTGAAATGATGTTCTATTGTATGTATATACCACATTTTATTTATTCCTTCATCTGTTGATGGATACTTGGGTTGCTTCCACTTTTTTGGCTATTTTGAATAATGCAGCTATGAACATGGGTGTACATATAATCTCTTTGAGATGGTGCTTTCGTTTGTGTGTGTGTGTGTGTGTGTGTGTGTGTGTACCCTTGCTGGATGATAAAGCAATTCTATTTTTAATTTTTTGAGGAACTGCCATACTGTATTCCATAGCAGCTGCACCATTTTATACTTCTACCAACATTGCTCAAGTGTTATACATCCTTGCCAACACTTGTTATTTATTGGTTTATTTAAAAAAAATGGTTCCCCCTTCAGTGGGATTTTCATTTTATTTAAGCAATCTCCACACCCAGCATAGGGCTTGAACTCACAACCCCAAGATCAAGAGTTGGACACTCTACCAACTGAGCCAGGCAGATGTGCCTAAATTTTACTGTTTTTTTAAGTTCTGGTTTCTCTTTAGTTGTTTTTATTTTATTTATTTATTTATTTATTTAAGATTTTATTTATTTATTTCACAGAGGGAGAGAGATCACAAGGAGGCAGAGAGAGGGGGGGAAGCAGGCTCCCCGCTGAGCAGGGAGCCCGATGCAGTCCTCGATCCCAGGACCCTGAGATCATGACCTGAGCTGAAAGCAGAGGCTTTAACCCACTGAGCCACCCAGGCGCCCTCTTTAGTTGTTTTTAATATGTAGAAATGTGTTTAAATTTTGGGTGTTGACCTTGTATTTTGTAACACTGCTAAATTACTAGCTCTAAAAATATTTTTTTCTGAATAGATTGTTTGGGATTTACTTTTCTCTCTTTCTTTCTGATTTATTTTAGAAAGAGAGCAGGTGGGGGGGTGCTGGCTGGAGGGGGGGCGGGGTGTTGAAGGAGAGAGAGAATCTCAGGCCGACTCCCTGCTGATTGTGAAGCCCGATGGCAGGCTTGATCCCAGGTTCCTGAGGTCATGATCTGAGCTGAAATCAAGAATTGGATGCTTAACTGACTGAGCCACCAGTTGCCCCCTTTATCCTTTTCTTTTTTTTAAATTTTCATTTAAATTCAGTTAATATATAATGTATTATTGGTTTCGGAGTTAGAGGTCAGTGATTCATCAGTTTTGTATAATACCCAGTACTCATTACATCACATGCCCTCCTTAATGTCCATCATTGGTTAAGACCAATCATATAGCAAATGCATAGTTATACTTTTTTTCCAGTTTTATGCCTTTTATTTCCTTTTAATGCCTGTTACATTGCTTAGGACTTTGAATGAAAGTAGACATCCTTTGCTTTTTCTCAGTCTTTGTGAGAAAATACTAATGTTTTGACCATCAAGTTAAATGTTAGCTGTAGGTGTTTTGTAGATGGTTTTTGTCAGGTTGAGGACTTTTTTTTTTCTTTCAAAGTTATTTAAGTAATTTCTACTTACTTCAAGCCCAACACTGGGCTTGAGCTCGTGACCTCAAGATCTCAAGTTGCATACTCTTCTTTTTTTTTTTTTTAATTTTATTTTTATTATTTGCCCAAGGGGTACAGGTCTGTGAATCATCAGGCTAACATCTTTCACAGCATTCACCAAAGCACAAACCCTCCCCAATGTCCATAACCCATCCACCCTATCCCTACCCTCCCACCCCCCAGTAACCCTCAGTTTGTTTTATGAGATTAGAAGTCTCTTATGGTTTGTCTCCTTCCCCATCCCATCTTGTTTCATTATTTTTCCCTCCCTACCCCCCACAACCCCCCACCCTGCCCCTCAAGTTCCTCATATCAGAGAGATCATATGATAATTGTCTTTCTCTGATTGACTTATTTCGCTCAGCATAATACCCTCCAGTTCCATCCATGTCGTTGCGAATGGCAAGATTTCGTTTCTTTTGATAGCTGCATAATATTCCATTGTATATATATACCACATCTTCTTTATCCATTCATCTGTTGATGGACATCTAGGTTCTTTCCATAGTTTGGCTATTGTGGACATTGCTGCTATAAACATTCGGGTGCACATCAAGTTGCATACTCTTCTGATGGACCCAGCCAGGTGCCCCGAATATGTTTTCTTCTATTCCTACTTTGTTGACAGTCTCTTCATAATGAATGTTGCATTGTGTCAAATGCTTTTTCTGTATAAATAAGATCATACGGTTTTTTAAAGGCTGTTACTATAATGGACTATATTGATTTTTAAATACTGAACCACTTTGCATTCCTACTATAAACACCACTTGTTTGTGGTATTTTAATTTTTAAAAAAGATTCTATTTATTTGTTAGAGAGATGTGAGAGAGAGAGTACGAGCAGCAGGGGAGAGAGGGAGAAGCAGGCTCCTCACTAAGCAGGGATCCTGATGCAAGGCTGTATCTCAGGACCCTGGGATCATGACCTGAGCCGAAGGCAGATGCTTAACCTACTGAGCCACCCAGGCGCCCCAGTATTTTATTTTAATATATAGCTTGATTCAGTTTGCTAACATTTTTGTTGATGACTTACTGTGTCTCTGTTCATGAGGTGTATTGGTCTGGTGTTTGTGTGTGTATTGTTTTTGGTTTTGTTGCTGGGATAATAACAGCCTCAAAATGTATTGAGAAGTGTTTGTACTTTTGTTTTCTGTGAGAGATTGTGCTGAGTTGGCATTATTTCTTTAAATGTTTGACAGCATTTGCTAGTGAAATCACCTGAGCAAAGATATTTCTTCTTCAGAATTTTTTCTTTCTTTTTAAAGTTCAAATTCCATTTTTTAAATAGTTTGTAGGACCTCTCTGCTATTTCATCTTGGGTAGTTTTGGTGATTTGTAGTTCTGAAGAATCAATTGATTTCATCCAGGTTGTTGCATATAGAGGGGCATAAAGTTTTGTAGTATTGTTATCTTTTTTTTTCTTCTTCTTCTTTTAAATATCAAGCCTCAGAAAGACCGTGTATCTGGCTAAAGAACTAGGTCACCCTTTCCTTAGACTTTTTTTTTTTTTTAAGATTTTATTTATTTTGACAGAGACACAGCTAGAGAGGGAACACAAGCAGGGGGAGTGGGAGAGGGAGAAGCTGGCTTCCTGCTGAGCTTGGAGCCCGATGCGGGGCTCGATCCTAGGACCCTGGGATCATGACCTGAGCTAAAGGCAGACGCTTAACGACTGAGCCACGAGGCTCGCCTCACTCTTATGTTTGTCAGTCTTGCCAGAGGTTTATCATTTTGTTGTCCCCTCTCCCCAAAGAATCAGCATTTGGTTTCATTGACTGCTTTTTCAATTTTATTGATTTTGCTCTTCGTTACTACTTTAGTTCTGCTTGTTTTGGGTTTATTTTTTTGCTTCGTTTTCTAGTTTTTGGACGGTGGAAGTGTGGATCATTCATCTGAGAGCTTTCTTTTTTTTTTTTCCTTTTTTAAAAGATTTTATTTATTTATTTGACAGAGAGAGATAGAGAGGGAACACAAGCAAGGGGAGTGGGAGAGGGAGAAGCAGGCTCCCTGTGGAGCAGGGAGCCAGACACGGGGCTCGATCCCAGGACCCTGGGATCATGACCTGAGCTGAAGGCAGACGCTTAAGACTGAGCCACCCAGGGGCACCTGGGTGTCTCAGTGGGTTAAAGCCGCTGCCTTCGGCTCAGGTTATGATCCCAGGGTCCTGGGATCGAGGCGCACATCGGGCTCTCTGCTCAGCGGGGAGCCTGCTTCCTCCTCTCTCCTCTCTCTCTGCCTGCCTCTCTGCCTACTTGTAATCTCTCTGTGTCAAATGAATAAATAAAATCTTTAAAAAAAAAAAAAAAAGACTGAGCCACCCAGGCACCCCTCCCTCCCTCCTCTCTCTCTCTCTCTTTCTGATTTATTTTAGAGAGAAAGAGAGCAGGTGGGGGGGTGCTGGCTCGAGGAGCCGGGTGTTGAAGGAGAGCGAGAATCTCAGGCCGACTCCCTGCTGATTGTGAAGACTGATGGCAGGCTTGATCCCAGGTTCCTGAGGTCATGATCTGAGCTGAAATCAAGAATTGGATGCTTAACTGACTGAGCCACCAGTTGCCCCCTTTATCCTTTTCTTTTCTTTTTTTAATTTTTATTTAAATTCAGTTAATTAATATATAACGTATTACTGGTTTCAGAGTTAGAGGTCAGTGATTCATCAGTTTTGTATAATACCCAGTACTCATTACATCACATGCCCTCCTTAATGTCCATCATCCAATGACCCCATCTCCCCCACCTGCCTGCCTCTGGCAACTCTGTTTGTTTTCTGTGATTAAGAGTCTCTTATGGTGGGCACCTGGGTAGCTGAGTTGGTTAAGCGTCTGCCTTTGGCTCAGGTCATGATCCCAGGCTCCTGGGATTGAGCCCCACGTCTGGCTCCCTGCTCCACAGGGAGCCTGCTTCTCCCTCTCCCTCTGCCTGCTGCTCCCCCTACTTGTGCGCTCTAGGAAGTGGATAAGATCTTTTAAAAAGTCTCTTACGGTTTTTCTCCCTCTCTGATTTTGTCTTAATTTCCCTCCCTTCCTCTATGATTCTGTTTGGGCCACTACATTTGTATCTTAGGGGTAAATCCCTAGTAGTACAATTGCTAGGTCATAGGGTAGCTGTATTTTCAACTTTTTGAGGATCCTCCCTACTGTTTTCCAGAGTGGCTGCACCAGCTTGTATCCCATCCAACAGTGTAAGAGGGTTCCCCTTTCTCCACAACTTCACCAATATCTGTTGTTCCCTGACTTGTTAATTTTAGCCCTTTTGACTGGTGTGAGGTGGTATCTCCTTGTGATTGTGATTTGTATTTCCCTGATGCCGAGTCATTTTGAGCAGTTTTTCATGTGTCTGTTGGCCATTGTATATATATCTTCTTTGCCTTTTCTCCTTTTCTAACACAAGCATGTGACGCTGTGAATTTCCCTGTAAACACTGAATCCCATAAATCTTGGTATATTTTAAATTTCTAATTCAGTTCAAAATGTTTTCTTATTTCCTTTGAGACTTTTCCTCTTTGACCTGTGGTTTTGTTGTTTTTATTTTTTTTGTGGTAAGTAGTTTAAATTTCCAAATGATTGGACTTTAAGCTATTACCTTTTTGTTACGGACTTCTACTTTAATTCCGTTATGGCTAGTGAACATACCTTGTGTGTGTATAGTTCTTTAGAATCTGTCCCTTTTTGTTTTATGTCTGTGTTTCAGGACAGATACAGTCTGTCTTGGCGAATGTTTCATGTTGTTGGTGGGTGGGATGTTCTATAAATGTCAAATAGTTCCGGTTGGTTGATGCTAATCAGTTTTGTATACGAAGTTATTTTTGTGTGTCTTCATTCCGTCCATTCCTAAGAGTGGAGAATTGAAATCTCTCAGTATAATCATGGATTTTTCTATTTTTCTTATAGTTGTGTCACCTTTTGCTTCATATATTTTGATGCTCTGTTGTTAGGACTTTTATGTATTTAGGTTTGCTATGTCTTCAGAGTGAATTGACTCTTTTATCCTGATGTTATGTTTTTTATCCCTGGTGGCTTCCTTTGCTTTGAAGTCTACTTCAAGATTAAATACCACCCCACTGTTCTTTCAAGTACCTTTGCATGTTAGATCTTATTGTATCTTTTTGTGGCTACCTGTACCATTACAGTTTTGAATTTCTTAACAGATAGGTTTTGTAGGCTCATTAGTAGCATCCTCAGTCTCTATCTGTTAGATGTCAGCAGCTCCCCCTGCCTTCCTACCTTGTGATCATCAAAAATGTCAACAGAGGATTAAATAGGTGGAGGGCACTTGTGATGAGCACCAGGTGTTGTCTGAAGTGTTGAACCACTATATTGTACACCTGAAACTCATATTACACTGTATGTTTAGTAGCTGGAACTTAAAACTTGAGGATGTAAAAAATGTCAATAGACATTGTCATATACCCCGTTAGGGACAACATAATCCCCAGCTGAGAACCACTACCCTAGAAGTAGTATGTTATTTTCTCTGGCTGCTTTTAAGGCTTTTCTTTGTCTTTTGTTGTCAACAATTAGTTTATGATGTGTCTGGAGATAAATTTCTTTGGGTTCATACTACTTGAGGTTGTGGAAGGAAAACAACCCAGTTTTCTCCCTGTGTAGTGAAAAACCCAATTCTTCCCTCCTATGTGTTTTTCTTTTCTGTATGTTCGCTTTATTACATAGAAGACCTCACTTCTGACATTTCTCATCACCAAATGTGTAGGGGTTTTTCCCCACAGCAAGCAGTTCTCTGTGACACCAGCTGGGTATCCTACAATTTTAACTCAGTTCTAACACTGTCTACCTGGAGGTAGTGTCAGATCTCACAGGTTAAGGGCTAAGTCCCACGAGACTGCTCTCCTGACCCCACGAGATGCCAGTTAGAAGCCCAGGTTATCACCTGTGTTGTTTTTTCTTCTTTCTCTCTCTCTCTCTCTCTCTCTCTCTCTCTCTCTTTAAGATTTATTTATTAACTTGGGGGGAGAGAGAATCTCAAGCAGACTCCCCACTGAGTGTGAAGTCTGATGCAGCTTGATCCCACGACCCTGGGATTATGACCTGAGCTGAAATGAAGAGTCCAGTGCTTAGCTGACCAAGTCACCCAGGCGCCCTGTCACCTGTGATTCTTAGCAACTGGCTATAGATAGGATATTGCAAAGATTTCCTCTTTGGATTCAGTTAATTTGCTAGAGTGGCTCACAAACCTCAGGGAAATGAAGCACTTAAGTGTTTACTAGCTTATTAAAGAATATGGTTAAGATTACAGGTGAGCAACCAGATAAAGAGATACATAGGGTAAGGTCTGGGAGGGTCAAAAGTGTGGGGTCTTCTGTCCCCATGGAGTTGGGGTGTGTCACCCTCTTAATGTGGATTTGTTTACCCACTTGGAAGCTCTCTGAACCCCCAACGCTTGGGATTTCATAGAGGCTTCCTCACGTAGGTATGATCAATTATTAACTCCATTTTCAGCTTTACTCTCCTCTCTGGAGGTTGGGGATTGGGGCTAAAAATTCCAAGCTTCTAATCTTAGCGTGGTCTGCCATGATGACCAGCCCCCACCTAGGAGCTCACCCAGAGGTGCTTCAGTAGAACGAAAGGTACTCCTACTGCTCTAATCATTTAGACATTTACAAGGGTTTTAGGAGCCTGTGTCAAGAATGGCATCCAAGACCAAATATTAAAACAAGAGCTGTTCCTAGTGTTCTTATCACTTAGCAGATGACAAGGGTTTTAGGGTCTGCACCAGGAAGGGGGTGGAAGGCATTCTCAGAGGGGCTTACTGCACTTTTCAGATCTGTAGGTTTATATCTTTTGCCAAATTTGGAAAATCTTCAGCCATCATTTATTCAAATATATTGTCAGCAAATACTTTTCTCTCCCTGTCTTTCTGGGATACCAATAATATGAAAATGGGGCCTTTTGGTAGTTTCCCACAGGTCTTCGAGCCTCTTCATTGTGTTGAAACTTTTTTCTTTCATTTGTTCAGATTGACTAATTTCTATTCACTTCATGAGCAGTGACAGTTTCCTGTTTCTAGTTGTCTGTTGAATATATCTAATGAGTTAATTTTGGTTGTCGTATTAGGTTCTAAATTTTTATTCATATTTCCTAGTTTTTGGACATTTTCGTGTTTTGTTTTTTTAAGATTATGTGTTTGACACAGAGAGTGTGTGAGAGAGTAGAAGTAGGGGGTGCAGCAGGGGGAGAGGAAGAAGCAGGCTCCCCGCTGAACAGGGAATCCGGTGCAGAGCTCAATCCCAGGACCCTGGGACCATGACCTGAGCCGAAGACAGACGCTTAACTGATTGAGCCATCCAGGCACCCCTTTTGGACATTTTCTATCTTAACAAGAGTGCTCACACTTTGTGGAACACTTTTATAATAGTTTCCTTAAAGTCAGATAATTTCTACATCTGTGGGATTTTTGGCATTTACATTTGATTGCCCTTTCCTATATGAGTTAAGATTTTTCTACTTCTTCATATGCTGAGCAGTTTTAGATTATATCTTTGACGTCTTGATTATAGTATTTGTGAGACTCTGGGTCTCGTTCAGATCCTATGGAGAATATTAATAATTTCATTTTAGGATGCAGTTGACCCAGTTGGCTTCAAGCTGAAAGTTGCAGCCAGCCTTTTGTGGATTATGGTTCCAATTTCACTTCTATTTTTGAAGTCTTTGAAGTCCTCTTTGGATCAGTCTCATGTGTGCACCACCCAGTGGTGGCTAGTTTGGGACCTGTGTGGTGATCTTTCCTGGGTTTCCACTCTCAAAATCTGTTGAGGTTCAGAGGTAAGCGTGCATATATTGAGACTAAACCCAGGAGTTGCTAAACAACTTCATGCAGTTGCTTTCCTGAGCTCCTCCCTTTCTATGATTTGATTAGTACTTTCTTACTTCCAAGAGCTTCCCTTTTCAGTTCTTCAACCAGAAAGCTAGGGCGCTTGTCTCTGCACCCATGTCTGGGGCAGGAAGACAGAAGAAAGAAGCAGTGGAATTCAGCCCATCCCCTTGGAGCCCTCGCTCCTCCTCTCCAGAGTTCTGGGTACTGCCTTCCTGCTCCTCGAGCCAGAACCACAGGGCTTCTCTTAGAGTGCTGTCTTTGCATTCGGAAACAGTTTCCAAGTTTGAACTGTCCTGGGTCCAGGCTGCAGCACACCGGGGGAAGGAGGAGGAGTGATAAATCACCTCAGGTGCATTGTTACTTCACATCGCCTTTTCCATCTGCTGGCGTTTACTTTTCAGTCTTCAGGTAGTTGCTTCATACATTCTGTCCAGCTGTTTCACTGCATTTCATGAGAGAAGCAGGGTAGAATCTGCCCACTCAGTTTTTTCTGAATTCACTCAAGTTTGAATCGTTCCTTTGACTGTAGTGTTTTGTTCCTTTTTAATTTCAAAAGCGGTGAGTTGAATCACTTATATCTCAAAGTACAATAACTACTCATATACTTAGGACCAGGGTTGCCTTTGGTTGAATTGAATTAAAGCTGAACAAAACCTTTGCTGTCATTTAAAGAAAGAAATGTATTTAAACTGTGCGATTCAGCACTAAAGATGGGCTTGTAATTCTCAGAAAGATCATTTCAGAATTACGTGTGTAAAAACCTCCCATTGTTGCTCTTTTCCTCTTGCTTCCTACCTCTGATGTGAATGAACAAAAGATTCAGGGTTAACATTAGAGAGGGAGAGGGGCCCAGCAGGGGTTTAGAACAGTAAACCAATTGGGAATAGCAGGGCACTCTTAATCCTAATTCTAATTTTAGCATCAGCAACCAGAAAGGCTAGGTTGCTTCAGTACTCGGGTATTTTCCCACTCTCTGTTTCAGCATGGCTAAATAGCCTACTTTGTTGTAACCAAAACACAATTGTACTGTTCAGAATTTCTACCCTTGTGGGGGATGTGAACAAGTGTAATTTTCTGTAGTCTTTCCTGCATGGTAGTATATATGCACTGACTTCTTTTCCTCAGGTATTGGTTCTTGTCTGGTGGACAAAATTTTGGTGGTGTTTCTTAAGTACTGTTTGAACTGAGAATGTGGTGCTTTCTGGATCATGATCCTAAGCCAAAAAGAGATCTCTGTGTTTACCTTGGTAGATTCTTTCTTGGTCCGACGTTGTTTTATATCACTCCTCTATGTACAAGTATCTATAAAAAAGAACAAAATTGTTTAATAGGCTTAGTTGGATTGATGGTGATGAATTGACATTTCAGACTTTTGTAAAGATTTTTTAAAAGGGAGGAGCAAAGGGAGAGGGAGAGAATCTCAAGCAGACTCCCACTGAGCAGAGAGCCTGATGCGGGGCTTGATCTCACAAACCTGAGATCATGCCCTGAGCCAAAATCAAGAGTTGGACATTAAACCCACTGAGCCACCCAGGTGCCCCCTCATCCCCTTCCCCCTCCTTCTTCTTTCTTTTTTCTTTTCTTTTCTTTTCTTTTTTTCTTTTCTTTTCCCTTTTTTCTCTTTTTTCTCTTTTCTTCTCTCTTTTCTCTTCTCTCTTCTTTTCTTTTCTTTCTTTTCCAGGGCCTGTATTTGATTCGTTTGTCCTTACTCAGTGTTAGGATTGCTATCACAATCCTAGCTCTCCCTTCCCTCTTTATTTACTACTACTCTGCTTTAAGTTTCAGGTCAACTTAGCATTCATGTGGGGGAGCCTAGACCATGGCCAGGGCAGTATGCTAATCACTTTAGATGAAGTGAGAAATGGAGAAACTTGACAAGGTCTTGCAGCTAACATTGGCTGAGGGGGACTCTAGCCAGGCAGTCTGACTCCAAAGGCCCCATTCTTAGCCAGTGCTCTCCACAAACTATATAGTTCTGTCATCTCGTATGTAAACATAAGTGTGTTAGGACTTTGAACACTAGCTTCATCAGTATGTTTTTATTTAGATAAACTATGGTTTCTTCCCATGTTTGACTTGTAATGAGCACTTACATATTTATTTAAATAGACTCGCTGCATTTTCAACCCTCAGAGCTATACCCCTTTATTTATTTATCTATCTTTTTTTTTTTTTAAGGTTTATTTGAGATAGAGTGAGCGAGAGCGCATGAGCCGGGGGAAGGGGCAGAGGTGGAGGGAGAAGTGGACTCCTGGCTGAGGGAGCCTGATGCTGCAGGGCTCGATCCCAGGACCCTGAGATCATGAGTGAGCCAAAGGCAGACGCTTAAATGACTGAGTGACCCAGGTGCCCCTACTCCTTTTAACAAATATTTTCTAATGTTCAGTTATAGTCCTGAAATGAAATTCACAGGAAATAGAACTCATTTACATATATAATTTAAAAATCAATATAATGTTGTAGTAAGGCCCGAAAAGAGAAATAGAAGGGAAATAGTTTATACAGAATAATACTTCAGTGGATAAATACTTGGGCATGACTGGAACTTACGGCAGAATGAAGTAGTCAGGTGCTTGTACCATACACAGAATAAACCTCAGTGAACCACTAATGGGCAACTCCAAGTTATGTTGCTCTTAGCTAAGTGATTTTTTGCTAACTGATTTTCTATAGTGGTGATAAGCAGACCAAAATACAAGTGCATCTTTATTTACATGGTAGTTGCAGTTTTGGAAAATAGAATATAAAAACTGAGCAATACATACTTAGTTAGGTTATAGACTCAGGTAAATAGGCCTTTTGCATATGTGAATGTCAAGGATCTTTAAGAGCAGGACAGTGGGATATCTCTTTAGGTGTGAGACTGTCCTGCACACTTCAGAATGTTTGACATCTCTGGTCTCTGACCTTCAAGTGTCCATGAAGCCCCCTTCCCCCACCCCAGTGGACTCACAGATTTCTTTTTTTTTTTTTTTTTTTTTTTTTTTTTTTTTTTTTTTTTTTTTTTTTGACCAAAGAGGGNTTTTTTTTTTTCTTTTCTTTTTTTTGATTTTATTTATTCATTTGACACAGAGAGAGGAGAGATTACAAGTAGGCAGAGAGGCAGGCAGAGAGAGAGGAGAGAGGAGGAAGCAGGCTCCCTGCTGAGCAGAGAGCCCGACACGGGCCTCGATCCCAGGACCCTGGGATCATGACCTGAGCCGAAGGCAGCGGCTTTAACCCACTGAGCCACCCAGGCGCCCCATTTTCTTTTTTTTTTTTAAAGATTTTATTTATTTCACAGCGGGAGAGAGATCACAAGGAGGCAGAGAGAGAGGGGGAAGCAGGCTCCCCGCTGAGCAGAGAGCCCGATGCGGGCCTCAATCCCAGGACCCTGAGATCATGACCTGAGCCGAAAGCAGAGGCTTTAACCCACTGAGCCACCCAGGCGCCCGGACTCACAGATTTCTAAAAGCACTCCCTAAGTGGTGAAGTTTTCTCCAGTGAGAATTATTGCTCTAGACCATTGCTTCCACAGTTGTGTGGAAGACCCCCCCCCCAAATCAATCACTGACTTTGTAAAATATGACAGTTACTGGAGAAACGAAATTTTAAAGTCCATCAAAAAGACAAGCCCTGATTTTTATTAATAGATACAGCAATCTGGCAATCTATAAAAATTTCTAAATGCTTAATCTCCATTTCTGAACTTACCTTGTCACTGTGTGGTCTCTTCATTTTCCTCTGTCTCCCCAGAAAAATTCTTCCTTTTGGAAGATTTTAGTCCCATTCTCCCTAGCCAAATGCTCTCCTTCCCAGCACCTCCTTTGTTGTTCATAAATACTACTTAAAAAAAAAAGAATGTTCATTTTTTTAAACAGATTTTTATTTTTCTATTTCAGAAAAAGAAAAGGTTTGTTGTTTTTTTAAGATTTTTAAAATTTATTTATTTGACAGAGGGAGACACAGTGAGAGAGGGAACACAAGCAGGGGCAGGGGGAGAGGGAAAGGGAGAAGCAGGCTTCCCGCTCAGTAGGGAGCCGGATATGGGGCTTGATCCCAGGACCCTGGGATCATGACCTGAGCTGAAGGCAGACGCTTAACAAATGAGCCACACAGGTGCCCTGGTTTTTTGTTTTGTTTTGTTTTGTTTTTTAAGATTTTTATTTATTTTAGAGCACTTGAGCGTGAGTGGGAGGGAGGGGCAGAGGGAGAGAATCCTTCAAGCAGACACGTTGTTATGCAGCGCTGGATCCCACTACCCATGAGATCATGATTTGAGCCAAAACAAGAGTTGGATACCCAACTGACTGAGCCACACAGGCACCCCCATAAATACTGCTTTTTACTAAACTATTGTAGTGTGAAATCATGGAAATGAGTTTTAACTGCCCTTGCTACCAGGGATGCTTTTTTTTTTTTATTACGTGATATAGATTTACAGTGTAGTTTAACAGGCATAACTCAAACTGTTTTTGATTTCACTTTAGCTTTATATACTGAAAATCCAGTCTGTTTTCTCCATGCAAACCCAGAGGGGAGCAGTAACTTTTCTAACCTTAATTTCAGAAGACTTCCTGCTCTGTTTGTTCATACTGTGAGTGTCATAGTGATTGAAGATCATTCTCATAACAAGTCAGGAAGGGTCCAGGATCGTAAAGTGCTCCAGCAGCTCATGTTGGTGACGCCGATGGCAGAACCCCTCAGCGGGGGCCCACAGCTGCTCCTCTTGCGAGGAGAAGGCGAGCACTGCTGGGGAGATGAGCCAGTTTTGCCAAAGTGACTCTGTCTTCTCCGTGACCAGCTTTGTTTTCTTAACCTTCTTGGGTTCCTCTTGAATACTAGAACAATGATCTGGTTTTCACAGGGACCTTTCCTTCAAAGGTGGGTACAAATCTGAGTTCAGTTTTAGCGTTTTGAATACCTCCCCTCTTCCAGCTGACTGCGTTCACATGCTGTCCTTCTGTGATGCATTGGGTTGGCTTTGGTGTGTTCATGGAAGTATTTTTGCAATAGATCTAGGCACAGAGTCCCAGGGTGGCTTTTGAAGTTATTCTCAAGTGAAATGGAGATGCTGGTGCATTTAGGCGATGTATAGAACAAACACAATTCGGTTGAAGGATGTGATTTTATTACCTGCCTCTCGCCTTGCTGGAATGGCTTCCTTTGGTTATGATATGTGTGTGACAGAGGTGGTGGTGGAAGAAGCCCTGTTGCTCTCAAAATATGTACTTGGGAGGAGCAGGACAGAGCCAGCAATGGTTCTGAGGCCAAAACCCTGTTTAGCTAGAGTCCAGAGGTTATTTTGTTTTTTGACTTTTATAGAGTTGTTAGAAATGTGTTCATTTTAGGTTGGATTTATGTATATGTGATCAAAAAAAAACATTTTGGGTGGAGAATTTTTTTTAAGATTTTATTTATTTATTTGACAGAGAGGCAGCAAGAGGGAACACAAGCAGGGGGACTGGGAGAGGGAGAAGCAGGCTTCCCGCCAAGCAGGGAGCCCGATGTGGGGCTCGATCCCAGGACCCTGGGATAATGACCTGAGCTGAAGGCAGATGCTTAACAACTGAGCCACCCAGGTGCCCCTTGTTGGAGAATTCTTGTACATCATTTTATTCCATGATCTTCCATCCTTGAGAAATAGGTTATGGGAACTAGGACTGTTTCTTCAGTTGCTCAGCCTCCCGTGTGCCTCTCATACATACTGAGAACATGTTTAAGGGTGTATACTTTTCATACCACATGTATCTTAACCACCAGTCTGTAACCTGATGTGTGTTAAATACAGAAATAACCTCATATTCAGTGTTGGAGGAACGGTTGGCTCATCTGGCCTTTGTGGGTACTATGGACTGAATGTCTGTGTCTCCCCAAAATTCCTGTTGAATCCCTAATCCCCAGGGTGAGGGTATTTGGAGGTGGATTCTTTGGGAGATGATGAGGGCATGAAAGTAGAGCCCTGTGAAGGGAATTAGTGCCCCTATGAGAAGAGACACCAGGGGTGGTTGCTCTCTGCCATGTGAGGAAAGAGCAAGAAGAGGACCGTCTGTAAACCAGGAAGAGGGTCCTCACCAAGACCCCAGCCATGCCGGCACCCTAGTCTTGGACTTCCAGCCTGTAGAACTGTGAAAAATAAATTTCTGTTGTTTAAGTCACCTGTCTGTGGTCTTGATTGGAGTGTCCCGAGATGTTGGGGAAGTTGTAGAAATGTGGTACCTTCCTTAGGAATTTAAAAATGGCTTCTAAAATTCTGTATTTGGGGAGTTTTCAAGCATACACACCTAGAGAAAATAGCATAATGAACCTTCATATACCTAGCTTTAAAGATGATCAACATTCTCTTCTTGTTTTATCTGTATTCCTTAACTTTGTTATTTTCTGGATTATTTTTAAGCTATTCAGGGTGACTGATGGCACAGAAAATTTGTTTGACCTGCTCTGCATGAACATAGGTGTATTAATTTCCTATTGTGCTGTAAGAAGTTAACCACAAACTTGGTAGCTTAAAACAGCAGTCATTTATTTATTCACTTACAGTTTTAGAAGCCAGGAGTCTGAAATCAGCCTCACTGGGCTAAAGTCACGGTGTTGGCAGGGCTGATTCCTTCTGGAGACTCCAGAGGAGAATACATCTCCTTGCCTTTTGCAGCTTCTAGAGGCCACCTGTGTTCCTTGGCTTGTGGTCTCTTGCTCTGTCTTCAGACGGCATCGCTCCAGTCTCTGCATCCTTTGTTACCTGACCTTCTCTCTGACTTGGACTCCTCTTGTGCCCCTTCGATAATGATCCTTGTGATCACTTGAATATTCTCCCTGTCTCGAGATTTTTAAATTACATCTGCCAAGTCTCCTCTGCCATATGAGATAACATTTACAGGTTTCAGGGACTAGGAGGGAGACACATTGGGGACCATTATTCAGACTGCAGCAGTAGGGCCTCCATGTGGTCAGCACTCGAGGTCAGGGAAGTGGTCAGGCTGCAATCCCAAGAGTGGGGACTCTAATCATAGGGAAACACATCAAGACTAAGTTCTTCAAAACCTAGAGGAACCTCTGATCAGAGAGCACAGCTTGTCATTTTGTGTAGAGGATGTGGCGTTCCCTCAGATAAAAAGGAAGAAGGAGGTACATGTTTGTATCAGGCCAGTTAATAACTTGGTGCCTTTTGAGACCTGAGAGAAAAGACTGCAGCAGTCCAGCATGAGGTTCAAGGTGATGCTAACATGTGCCTCCCCTCTAGTTTTGCGTTGGCCAGCTGACCAAAACAGTGCTCTCCTGGGCCTACTGCCATTTTGATCTCCCTTCCCAGAGCTGCTGAGCCTTGCCCCTCTCCCCTTCCTGGCTCCTGTTTTTTGTTTTGTTTTTTTTTCTTTTTCTTCTTTTTTTTTTTAAAGATTTTATTTACTTATTTATTTGACAGAGAGAGAGAGACCACGAGAGAGGGAACACAAGCAGGGGGAGTGGGAGAGAGAAAAGCAGGCTTCTCGCCGAGCAGGGAACCCCATGTGGGGATTGATCCCAAGACCCTGGGATCATGACCTGAGCTGAAAGCAGATGTTTAACGGCTGAGCCGGTCAGGCGCCCCATGTTTTTTTGTTTTTTAAAGATTTTATTTATTTGCAAGAGAGAGGGATAGGGAGAGGGGTGAAGCAGACTTCCCGCTGAGCAGGAAGCCCGACTCGATTGTGGGGCTCCATTCCAGGACCCCGAGATCATGACCCAAGCTGAAATCAGACATGTAAATGACTGAGCCACCCAGGTACCCCACTCTGTAATAGATTAAAAAAATAATAATAATCCCACTGGATTTTGGGAAGGGGTGGAGAAGGTAGGTTTAAAAAAAATAGGGGTGCCTGGCTAGTTCAGTCAGAGGAATATGTGGCTCTTGATCTTGGGGTCATGAGTTCAAGCCCCATATTGGGTATAGAGGTGAGTTAAATAAACTTAAGAAAAAAAGAGAATGTAAATTTGTTGTCCCAGGTCATTGAGTTTTATTGAAGTACAGATCAGTTCACTGAAGTTTTTTTTTTTTTTTTAATGATGTGTTTATTTTGTGAGAGTAAATTGAAATCTTCTTACAGGCTATGTTGGGCTCTTCATTAGCAGGTTGTGCTTTAGAGAGATACCTTGCAGGTATTTTATCTTTGTCTACTTGTTTTAAGTAGTTCAGGTGTTTTGGTTAAACTTGCTAATAGAATTTAGCTTAAAATGTAACTTAATGTTTTGGGGAAGCTTTTTTTTTTCTCTTTTAAAGAAAAACTTCAGACCTTAGTGTTGAAGAAATGACTCACAAAGAACTGGGAAGCATCACTGAGTGATGCTCTTTATGGCTGTTGCTGAGTAGTCTGTGCCCCCAGATGCCGGCCTCATTAGGATGGATTAATGCTAAGCCCTCCTGAGTTTACACCCATCATTACCTCTGTGCTCTCCTGTCTTAGCAAATCTGATACCTGTCAACTCTGAGCATGTTCTGCACACTTCCAATATTCCAGTACTGTTGAACAGGGCCTGAAGTTGCCCAACTGAACAAGTATTTCTGATTTCAAATAATCTTCTTGATTTCTTTTCCATAAAAGACATGACTTAATTATGTTGGTTTCTTGCCTAACTAAACATGGGCGAGTATTTCATCAGACACAGTTTTGTTTCTGTGTGCTAGGAATTTTACCCTGACTTGCTGTTAAATTAGTGTTTGTTTAATAAGAGGACCTATGCTCATGTGCTTCCCAGTGCTGCAAGAGACAAAGCTTTGTAGTACATGATAGAGACTTTCTACTTGCAGGAGCTATTTTCTGCTGAGTGGGTTTTCGGCTTGCTGTGTTGTTTCTTACTGAGTTTAAGGGTATCTCTACCTTACTGTATAGAATTTTAACTTTACCACTGACTTCATACTAATCTTTTTTAACCCTGAATTTCCCCTGGCTTTATTTTTCTTTCATTGAAATTCAAAAAAAAAAAATCTTGTGCTGATTATCTTTTGTCAGTTGCTTCATCCTTTTGGTAAGTGGTTGTTAGTCATGCAGGTTTTTTGGCATCTAAAAGACCTTGGTGTGTAAACTAGATTGATGGTTCCCTCCCTTTAGAAAATGAGACTCTCAGTAAGCCTAATTAGTTCCTAAAATCAAATACACCCCAAAAATTGTGGTATGCATATGTGTAAGATTCACTGTTCAGTTTTTACCAAAAATTCATGAAAGCATGTATGGCTTTGTGTACCTGTTGCAGTAACTCTGTGGCCTCTCTAGGATCCAATCCACTGATCAGGATCAAAGGTGGGAAATCCAAGGTTGCCATGCCTCCTTCCTTCCATAGCAGGAGGACTCCGTAGCAGAAACACTCTTCCCGCTGAGCCTAGTTTAAGCCTCAGAATCCTTCTTACACAGTGCTCCAAATAGTCACAACCAGTTGTTTGCAGCTAGAATGTAAGAAGAACATTATTTTTCTGCTTAGGGTAAATGATATTTTAAAAACCTCTCCATTTTAACTTATATAAATCTTTACTTGGTTCTGCTGCCTTGAGAGCATCTGCTACCTTGTTAACGTAAACAGATTCTCCCACTGAGTGGAGAGAGCACATTTAGGGAGCACGTTGTTTATCCGAGATGCATTTGTCCAGCTCATTCATCTGTCATTCCTCTGTTCTACACCTCTGACCCCACCCAGCTTGTTTCCCTCCGGGGGTATGGTTTCTGAATCTCTGAGAAAATGGTTCACAGCTGAATCCAGTATTCTACATGGATCTAAATATACTGTGCTTAGTGCAGCATAGGACCTTTCCTCTCCTTAACCTTTGTTCAGTGAAGGTGAGATTACATGCCCACCATTCTCTGCACACGAGACTTTGATTACAGTTGAACTAGCTTTTAGGTATTAAGAATATTAAAGTAGTAATACTTTAAGTAACAAGTAATGATTTACTTGTTAAAAGGTATGTGTGTGGAAGCTTCTGAGAATGAAGTGTCTGCCTTCTTAACTGTGCTGTTTGGTGCTAACATGAAAAACCAGTCAGAATGATTAGTGGTGAGGTGATACGCATAGTTTCTGCAGGGGAACGGTTCTTCTAGAAGACCACGTGAGCAGAGGACATGATGACATTGGATGACAGCAAGTTCTCCTTGATTCTGGAAGCTGAAATAGATTAACTCTGAGCAGGGTGATGAGACTTGTAGTGTCCCCTCGGGTACTGAGGTTACCAGGTTATCCTCACTATGAGCTCCTAAGAAATTGACCACTGGCCACCTTAAAGCAATAGGGAGCTATGAGGAGTTAGTTATAATTTTATTTTAAATTTTAATTGTAATTTTTACTTTTTAAAAAATTTTGAATATGGTTGACCTATAATGTTAGTTTGAGGAATACACATTTTAATTTTTTATTTTTTAAGATTTTATTTATTTATTTGAGAGAGAGAGAGAGAATGACAGTAAGTGCGAGAGGGGGAAGGTCAGAGGGAGAAGACGACTCCTCCTGAGCAGGGAGCCCGATTCGGGACACGATCCAGGGACTCCAGGATCATGAAGTCCCTGAGCTGAGCTGAAGGCAGTCGCTCAACCAACTGAGCCACCCATGCGCCCCACATTTTAATTTTAAAATAGAAGTGTTCATTGTAGGAAAAAAAAAATAGTACCTGTCATGCTGTCATCCAGAGGTAACCATCACTGATGGTTGTGTGTTTTGTTGATCTGTGTATGTAGGGTGAACTAGTTCAGTTTCTTGGGATTTTTCCTCCAAAATGATTTCCAGTTGTGGTAGCACCACTTACTGAATCAGCTGTTTGTCTTATCTGGGACTCTGAAAAGAAAGTTTTGCCTTTTTTCATTTGAGACTTAGCCAAGCGTTGGGATTTTTTTTTTTTTTTTTTTTAATAGGGTAGTGAGGTAGGGACTGCTGGTCCTGTCTTCTTGGCCACATCTGCCATACTGTGGGCAGTATTGGCCATCCATTTACAAATAAGCAGGAATTGTGAATGTAAAGAAGAGCAATGTCTTCCTTTTTTGGTATCCACCTCTCCCCCCCAGATAATTTCTGAACCCAAACACCTTGTCTTTATATTTTTGGGAGGCTAGCTAAGCTGGTTAGGGTAGCAGATGGCATCAGTGTTAAAGGTTTTAATCTGAGAGCACTATATATATATATATATATATATATAAAGATTTATTTGAGAGAGAGTGTAGGTGGGGGGGAGGGGCAGAGGAAGAGGCAGAGAGAATCCCAAGCAGACTCCTTGCTGAGGGCTGAGCCCTATATGGGACTTAATCCCAAGACTCCGAGATCATGACCTGAGCTAAAATCAAGAGTCAGAGGCCCAGTCGACTAGACCACCCAGGTGCCCCTGAGAGTACTGTATTTTATGTTGTGATATCCAAGGATGACTATTAATGAGATTTACTGGGTTGTTCAATTTTTAGCTTTGTTTTCAGATGCTTAGCAGTGAATGTACTTGTTTCTTGAACTAAATGGATTTACCAGCAAGGGCTAGAAGTGGTGGTTAATGAACATTCATGTAGAAACAGTAACGTTCCTTCGCCCTGTGTGAGTTCTTACTCCTCTTGATTTTATTCTACCTTGTATGTGTTACAGTTTATTTATACAGTTGAATACATACTCAACAGGAGTATGTACTGGGCTTGTCTACAGACAACTGTTAGCTTTTATTTCTACACACAGTGTGTATGTGTTGAAAATCATTTGTATGAAACATTTCTCAATTATTTTGCCTTGTTTTGGTGATACTTGATACTTCTTGGCTGGGGTAGGGGCAGGTGGGCAGAGGTAGAGAGAGAAACTTAAGGGGCTTGATCTTACAATCCTGAGATTGTGACCTGAGCTGAAATCGAGGGTTGGAAGCTTAACCGACTGAGCCACCCAGGTGCCCCTCATGATACCAGATTCTGAGGAAGTAGTTCCTTGGTCATTGTTCACACAGCAGGTTTGTGTTTTGTTTGGGGCTCAGTCATGAAGAAGGTAAAAAATGGATCTGCATGGGCTCCCAGTTACTGTCAGAATGTCTGAGTTCTTTAAAAGCCAGTCACGGCCCTTGCACCTCCTGACAAAGTGAGAGTGTTATGAAAAGGGTGAAGCTATTTCCGAAGCCACAGAATTGAGATTGAAGAAAGGCAAAGACCAAACCAAGGTGATTAGTTCTCTTTACAAAAGTGTGAGTCTTGTGTACTATATAGTTGTGACTTTGGAATCTGTGTCTGTGTATATAGCCCACGAGAAAGGAGGGAAAGGGATAAGGATGGTAGTGTACTTAAAGATTTTGTGTTTAGTTCTAGCTGGCATATGAGAGATTGCATTTGTGTGCAGAATGAGGATGTCATGGGGGGATTGCCTGCTACCCAGATCTTTCAAGTAGCTCCGCCTGGCAGAGGTATAGTAATTTACCCCAATCTAGTGGTATTCTTTGCTTGCCTTTGGCTCAGTTGCTTCACCTGTATCCTTTGTGTGTTGGTCAGTTGAAGGGCAGGTAAGCTCTTAATCAGTTAGTGTTTTGGTTTTGAACTGCTTTCAGCTTTTTTTTCAGAAGCTCTGATAAAAGGAATGACCTAAAATGCCCTTCTCCCCCTTATAAATAATATAGATTCATTGGATAAAACTTGGAGAGTAAATGATAAGAAAAGGCTTGGTATATTCACATTTTTATGCAGGTATACATATAAATCGAATTAACATATCGGAATATAAACTTTCAGAATGTTTGCAGTTACAAAACTTGTATAAGTTTTATACTTTTTTTTTTTAAAGATTTTATTTGAGAGAGAGAGCACAAGCAGGGGGGGAGCAGCAGAGGGAGAGGGAGAAGCAAGCTCCTTGCTGAGCAGGGAACCTGACTCCGATTTGTCTCAGAATCCCAAGACCCTGGACTATGACCTGAGCTGAAGGCAGACACTCAACCAACTGAGCACCTAGGTGCCCCTAAATTTTGTACTTATTTATACTTAAAGTCTTAGCCGATTTTATCTGCAAAAATTGGTAGTGTTATTTCATTTGACATGTTTACCTAACTTTGACCAATAGTGAAACTTTTTAAATGCATCTTGACCATTTGTCTTTGGCTGTAAGTTCTCTTTCTGGCCTCTTTATTCCAACAGTGTATGTCTGATAATACTTTTCATACTAACTGGATAAACAGTATTTATAATGCAGATAGTAAAGATATATCATCTGATTTCTTTTTCTGCCTGTGTGAACTTAACAATTTTATGAAACAGTACTGATCCTATTGCATGTGATTTCCTGCATTTGTTTTTCCCTCTTAAACCTTAGAGCTTTTTCTCATGTCAAACATGGGTAGTAATTCTCATTTTCTTAATGATTTTATAACAACTTAAATTATTGTAGGTCTTTTCTTTCTTAATAGCTTTATTGAGGTATGATTGACAGACTAAATTACACATTTTTAAAGCATACCATTTATGTTTTTATAAAAAGATTTTATTTACTTATTTGAAAGAGAGAGAGATGGGAGCATGAGCACGGGGCAAGGGAGAAGCAGGCTCTCTGCTGAACAGGGAAGCAATGTGGGGCTGGATCCCAGGACTTTGGGATCATGACCTGAGCCAAAGGCAGACACTTAACCAACTGAGCTACCCAAGCATACTCTATAAAACGTACAATTTAAGTTTTGATGTAAGTATACACCTGTGAAACTACCATCATAATAAAAAAAATGAGCATAGTTATTGCCCAAAATTTCCTTGTACCCTTTTGTATTGCATCCTTTCCCTCAAGCACCTACTCTTCTGCTTTCTGTCACTATAAGTTAGTTTGCTAGTTTTCTAGAGTTTTTATAAGAGTCCTATGTACTGGGTGGCTCAGTGGGTTAAAGCCGCTGCTCAGGTCATGATCCCAGGGTCCTGGGATCGAGGCCCACATTGGGCTCTCTGCTCAGCAGGGAGCCTGCTTCCTCCTCTCTCCTCTCTCTCTGCCTACTTGTAATCTCTCTCTCTGTCAAAATGAATAAATAAAATCTTAAAAAGAAGAAAAGAGTCCTATGTACTCTTTAGGTCTGGTTTCTTTCAATCAGCATAAGTACTTGGAGATCTACCCATACTGTATGAATCAGTAGGTTGTTCCTTTTTATAGCTAAGTTAGGATTCCATTGTGTGAATATACTATAATTTGTCCACCTGTCCATTGATGGACATTTGGATTGTTTTGTTTTTGACTGTTATAAATGTATGAACATTTATGTGTGGGTCTCTGTATGGATATATACTTTTCTGGGGACACACTTGGACTTCGAGAGTTGGTATGAAGATTATTTTAAGCTTTAAGACATTTAAGATTCAGCAGATTTCAAAAGAAACCTATTGAAAGCTTTATCTGATGGAGGGCAGAAATTTCTGGAGACTGACATAAATCCCTTTCCAGGGGAGTCTTATTGGCCTGAAAAAAGATGGAAAAGACCATTTGCTCCTTTATAAATGAACATTGTCACAAACCTTAGCTTCCAATGCTTCTACCTATGAAGGCTTTTCTTATCCCCCCCCTTACTGTCCATCAAGTTGTATATACCAATCCCCCCCCCTTTTTTTTTTTTTAAAGATTTTATTTATTTGACACAGAGAGAGGGATTACAAGTAGGCAGAGAGGCAGGCAGAGAGAGAGGAGAGAGGAGGAAGCAGGCTCCCTGCTGAGCAGAGAGCCCGATGTGGGACTCGATCCCAGGACGCTGAGATCATGACCTGAGCCGAAGGCAGAGGCTTTAACCCAATGAGCCACCCAGGCGCCCACCAATCCCCATTTTTAGCTAGTTAGAGAAGCACTTCTTTTGTGTTTCCACATGTATATGAATAAACTTTGTAATTTTTTTCTTGTTAATCTGTCTGTTGTCAGTTAAATTCACAGGTTCCTCCATCACGGAACATAAGTTGGTAGAGGAAAAAAGGTTTTTCTTCCAACACTGTATTTCTCTTGGGTGAATTTTGGGGTGAATAACTGGGTCATAAGATAAGTATAAGTTAGCAATTTAAGAAACTGCCAAACTGTCTTCCAAAGTTACTGTACCATTTTGTGTTCCCATCATCAAGTTTTGAGAGCTTTAGTCCTAAAGTGTACAGTTCAGTAGGTTTTAGTGTATTCATTGAGTTGTGGAGCATCACTATTATGTAGTTTTACGTTATTGTCATCACCCCCAAATCAACCCTGTACCCTTAAGACTCAATTCCCTTTTACACCTCTCACCAGTCCCTGGCAACCACTAATCTATTTTTGTGTCTGTGGATTTGCTTATTCTGGACATTTCAAGTACATAGACTTATACGGTATGGAGCCTTTTGTGACTGGCTTCTTCCACCTAATAAAATTATTCAACGTTCATGTTGTGGCATGTACCAATGCCTTTTTTTTTCTTTTTTCTTTTTTTGAGTAGGCTCCACGTGAGTCCAACGTGGGCTTAAACTCATGACCCTGAGTTGTATACTCTATTGACTGAGCCAGGTGCCCACTTCCTTTTTTCTTTCTTTCTTTTTTTTTTTTTTTTAGTAAACTTGTAATTTTAGAATAGTTGGTAGATTTGTAGAAAAATTACAAAGGGGCCCCTGGGTGGCTAAGTGGGTTAAAGCCTCTGCCTTCTGTTCAGGTCATGATCTCAGGGTCCTGGGATCGAGTCCCACATCGGGCTCTCTGCTCAGCAGGGAGCCTGCTTCCTCCTCTCTCCTCTCTCTCTGCCTGCCTCTCTGCCTACTTGTGATCTGATCTCTCTCTCTGTGTCAAATAAATAATCTTTAAAAAAAAAAAGAGAAAAATTACAAAGGTAGTACAGAAAGTTCCCATATATCCCACAGCCAGTCTCCCCTGTTACTAACATCTTACATTAGTATGGTACATTTGTCACAGTTAATGAACCAACCTTGTTGGGTCCTAGTTTGTAATAAACTAAAGTTCATACTTCATTCACATTTTCTTAGTTCTTACCTAATGTTACTCATCTGTTCCTGGATCCCATCCAGGATACCACGTTACATTTAGTTGTCATGCCTCCTTAGCCTCCTCTTGGCTGTGATAGTTTTTAGATTTTCCTTGTTTTTGATGACCTTGACAGTTTTGAGGGGTATTGATGGGTGTTCTGCAAAATGTCTCTAGAGGATTTACCTGAAGCTTTTCTCTTGATTAGACTGGATTTATGGGTTCTGGGAGGGGGGAGGCCACAGAGGTAAAATGCCATTCCCATTATATCAAGAGTATATACTATCAACATGACTTCTCACTGGCAATGTTAAGCGTGATCATTTGGATGAAATAGTGTATGTTAGATTGTTTCATCATAAAGCTGTTCCTCCACCTGGGTTTCAGTCCCCTTTCCCTACTATATTGATTGAAAGGAAGTCACCGTGTATAACTCATACTTAAGGAATAGGGAGTTATGCTTTACCTCCTTGAGGGCAGAATACCTAACATAAATTACTTGAAATTCGTCTCCATGGACATTCATTTATTCGCCCTCATTCATTTATTCAGTTATTTAGATTTGTGGATATTTATTTTCTATCTTGGGTTATAATCCAAATATTCTTTTGTTGATACTGTTCTAGCTTTGGCTGCTGGGAGCTTTCAGTTGGTTCATGTCTCTCTGTGGTACCCTAACCATTGTGTGTGTGTGTGTGTGTTTCTGTTTGAGAACTTTTTTACTGTCTGGTAGCACAAGATATTCTGCAATCACCTTGTATAATTCCTGCTCTAGTCCTAGAATCCACCATTTCTCTAACGAGCTGTGTCTCTTTATATTGGAGAATGGTATTAGAAACCAGGATACCTGGGCAGTGGGTATGAACATTACCACTGGGGTGTCATACATATGTATATACTAACCTGTGTATATACACATCTATATCTCTATGTAATTATATCAAAGTAAATATTACTGGTACTTCGTTCTTTCCTATTGCTAAATAATACTCCATTATGTAGCTATAACATTTTCTTCATCAGTTGTTGGACATTTGGATGGTTTCCACTTTTCTTTTTTTCTTTTTTTAAAGATTTTATTTATTGGGCGCCTGGGTGGCTCAGTGGGTTAAAGCCGCTGCCTTCGGCTCAGGTCATGATCCCAGGGTCCTGGGATCGAGGCCCACATCGGGCCCTCTGCTCAGCAGGGAGCCTGCTTCCTCCTCTCTCCTCTCTCTCTGCCTGCCTCTCTGCCTACTTGTAATCTCTCTCTCTGTGTCAAATGAATAAATAAAATCTTTAAAAAAAAATAAAGATTTTATTTATTTATTTGACACAGAGAGATCAGATCACAAGTAGGCAGAGAGGCAGACAGAGAGAGAGGAGGAAGCAGGCTCCCTGCTGAGCAGAGAGCCCGATGC
>LNAC01000234.1:546210-570444 GCA_002007465.1 Ailurus styani
GCAGAGAGAGAGGAAGAAGCAGTTTCCCTGCCGAGCAGGGAGCCCGATGCGGGCCTCGATCCCAGGACCCTGAGATCATGACCTGAGCTGAAGGCAGAGGCTTTAACCCACTGAGCCACCCAGGCGCCCACCATGTCATAGTTGGTTTCCACTTTTCAAATATTGTGAATAATGCTGCTATGAACATTTGTATAAGTTTTTATGTGGGCATATGCTGTGTTTTTCCTTGATAAGGGCCTCTGGTGACCTTATGTTTAATGTTTTGAGGACCTGCCAAACTATTTTCCAAAGTGACTGCATCATTTTATATTCCTACTAGCTATTAATAATGGTTCCAATTTCTCTACGTTTTTACCATCTTTATTTTAGCCATTCTAAAGGGTAGGAAGTATTATCTCATTGTGGTTTTTTTAAATTTTTACTTTAAAAAAATTTTTTAAATTTTATTAGGAGTGCTTGTGCATGAGCAGGAAGGGATAGGGAGAAGCAGGGTCCCTGCTGAGCAAGTCCTGGGTCCTGGGATCATGACCTAAGCTGAAGGCAGACACTTAACTGACTGGGCCACCCAGGTTTGTGGTTTTAATTTGCATTTCCGTCATTACTGAAAGAACATTTTTTTCATGTACTTGCTATTCATAGATTTTTTTTTTTTTTTTTTTTTTTTTTTGTTTAAGGCTTTTGAACATTTGGGGCACCTGGGTGGCTCAGTTGGTTGAGCTCCAACTCTTGATTTTGGCTCAGGTCATGATCTCCGGGTCATGGGTTCCAGACTTGCGTTGGGCTCTGCACTCAGTGGGTAGTCTACTTGAGATCTCTTCTTCTCCTTTTGCCCCTCCTTCCACATGCATGCACACCTGCTCGCGCGCTCGCTCTCTCTGAAATGAATAAATCTTTAGATCTTCTGAACATTTAAAAAATTAGCTTGCTTACTAAGTTTTGAGATTTGTGAGATACACACGTGGATGCACACACACACACACACACACACACACACACACAGATACAAGCTTTTTATTAGATGCGTGCTTTGCAAATATTTGCTTCCAGTCATCTCATTTGCTGGTTTTCTCATATTCTTAAACGTGTCTTTTAAAGAATATTGGAAGTAATTTTTATTTTCTTACTGATTTGTAAGAACTGTATGCTTATTCTTCAGCCATATCAGATCTTCAGAAAATGTTTCAGATTGCTAAAGCTTTCTAAAATGGGTAATTTCAAGCATGTACAAATGTAAAGAGAGTAGTATGATGAATCAGCCCACGAGCCTATCACCAAACTTCAACAATGATCAGTTTATGGCCATTCTCATTTCCTCTATATATCACCCCTCCAACATTATATCCAAATAAGGTCATACTTCACAGTTGGTTGATTTCTCTTAAACTTTTTTTTTTTTAAGATTCTATTTTTTAAAAAAGGAATCTCTACAGTCAGTGTAGGGGTTAGACTCAACACGAAGGTCAAGAGTCACATGTTCTACGGACTGAGTCAGCCGGGTGCCCCGTTCTTGTTTTTTAAGATTTTATTATTTTTATTTTACAGAGCACAGGCAGGGGAAGTGGCAGGCAGAGGGAAAGGGAGAAGTGGGCTCCCTGCTCATGGGACTCAATCCCAGAACCCTGGGATCATGACCTGAACCGAAGGCAGACACTTAACCGACTGATCCACCCAGGCACCCGAAAAGCTTTAAAATTCCTTGAGTGTTCCCACTTCTGGTCCCAATTCTTCAGTATAGGTACTATACAAGTCCCCAGGTGCCCCACTCTTAAGCCTCTTAATCTTTGGGTTCTCACTCCATTTTATTACCTTACTATATGTTGAAGAAACTGGATTTTTTTTTTTTTTGTCCTGTCACAATAGATGACTTGATTCTACCATTGTAGTTTGTAGCTTTGTTTCTCAGTCCTCTGTATTCCTGTGAATTGGTGGTGAAGGCTAGAGCTTCACCGTCGCTGCTTCTTAGAACCACCTGGGGAGTTTCATAAAAAATTTTAATGCCCAGGCTGTATTTCAGACTAATCAAATCATAATTCTAGGGTTAGGGCCCAGGCTTTAGTATTTTAAGCTCTTCATGTGATGCTGCTGTGTTGCCAAGGTTGAGACCACAAAAGGCTTGGCCATATGCAGATTTTCTACTCCCCCTCCCCCCAACTTCTCTTTAAGCAAGAATAATTCATAGGTGGTAGTACAGATATCTGTCAGGAAGCACATATTTCGTTTCCTTTTTGTAGTTTAGCATCCATAGTTTTTAAGAAATCCATTTTAGGAAGGGAAACAAAAAGGGTGACTTTTCAGGTTTTTTCTTCTTGTTTATTAATTGAAACACTTTTATAAAGAGAAACTTATGCAGAGATACTATTTGGTTACTTCGAGATTAATTTCCTATAAGAAAGGCAGCGTTTGATTCTGTTTATTTATTGGTCTTGGTTCTCCAGCCGTAAGAGATACTTTTTTTTTTTAAGATTTTGTTTATTTATTTGACAGAGAGAGACACAGTGAGAGAGGGAACACAGGGGAGTGGGAGAGGGAGAGGGAGAAGCAGGCCTCCCGCCAAGCAGGGAGCCCGATGTGGGGCTCCATCCCACAACCCTGGGATCATGACCTGAGCTGAAGGCAGACGCTTAACGACCGAGCCACCCAGGTGCCCCAAGAGATACTTCTAAATATTTGAGTTTATGTACTCGATACTTGAGTTTATAATACTAATTTGTGCCTCAGTCTATTTTTGTTAGCTTTACTGATAGTTTGTCCCATTTTTAGTTGGTAAAAGCTCTTTCATGTTGGCTCCTGAGTCCTCCTGCTGGTACGCCTGTGTTAAGAAAGCAAAGAAGCTAGCTAGCATGTAAATGACACCAATGTGAACTAAAAGTTCTCATTTTTGTAAACAAAATACATGCTGCTTATGTAAAAAGCCAAACAGAAAGTCAAAGTGAAAATTTCCATTGACGAGGAGGTTTAATGAAAGCTTTCTGAACATGCTTTATTTTTTGGCTACACGTGTGTGGTTATTAACATGTGGAATGATGCCATGAATGCTGTTCTGCAGGCTTATTTTTTTTAATTTTTAAATTTTATTATTTATTTGTTTATTTATTTTTTCTGCAGGCCTAGTTTTTAGTACTTAACCAGTTATGTTGTAGAGATCTGTTCATGGCCTTTTTTTTTTTTAATGGCTATATAATTTGAAAAGACTAATTTTTGTTGGTATATAGATTGTTTTTCAGTTTTTCATTCTTATAAATAGACCCCCCTTTTATTAGGACTTCATTGAGATAATCACACGTCCTACAGTTTGTTTGTTTAAAGTGTACGAATCAGTGGTTTTCAGTATATTCACAGGTATGTGCAACTGTCACCACAGTTAATTTTAGAATATTTTCATCACATCAGAAAGAAATCCTGTACCCTTCAGCTAACCCCTCTTATCCCTCACCTACCCCTTAGTCCTAAACAACCACTAATTTTTTTAGTCTGTACAGATTTGCCTATTCTGGGCATTTCGTAAAAATACAATCATTGTTGTCTTTGTGTCTGGCTTTCTCTCACTTAACAAAATGATGTTTTCAAGGCGTCTCTGTGTTGTAGCATGTATCAGTATGTTTTCCCTTCTGTGGGCAAATTACAGTCCGTTGTCTGGATATACCACCTTTTGTTTCCCTGTTCATCTGTTGAAGGACATGTTGGTTGTTTCCACTGTTTTTGGCTATTGTGAATAATGCTGCTGTGAGCATTCATGTACAGTTTTTTGGTGTGAACATGTTTTCATTTCTCTTGGGAGTATACATAAGTTGTTCAGTCCTGAAGTAACTAAGGTTTTGAGGAACTGCCACACTGTTTTCTAGAGTGGCTGTACCACTTTGAAATTGATACTCTTAGCAGTAGTATATGAGAGCTCTGCTTTCTCCACATCCTTTGTCCGTTATCTCTGTGATTATCTGACCTTGTGATTATCAGACCTTGTGGTTATAACCACTGAAGTGGATTTAAAGTGATGGATCATTGTGGTTTTCATTTGCACTTGCCCAATGAGTAATGATGGATGCCAAGCCTCTTTTCATGTGCTTTTGGCAATTTGTATATCTTCTTTGGGGGAAATATCTATTCAGGTCCTCTGCCTGTTTTTATTTTTTAAGTTTTTCTTCTCATTAACATACAATATAATACTAGTTTCAGGTGTACAATATAGTGATTCCATAATTCCATGCATCGGCCAGTGCTCATTACAACAAGCACACTCCTTAATCCCCATCACCTATTTTCACCCATATCCCCTCACCCTCTAACCCATTTTCTTTTCTAAAGATTTATTTATTTTAGAGTAAGAGAGTGCATGCATGTACGAGCAAGTGGGGATGCGGGGCAGAAGGAGAAGGAGAGAGAAACTAAGCAGACTGTGTGCCAAGCACGTAGCCTGACCTGGGGCTCAATCTCAGTACCCTGAGATCATGACCTGAGCTGAAACCAGGCGTCAGAGGCTTAACCAAACTGCACTATTGACATGCTCTTCTACCCATTTTTAAATTGGGTTGTCTTTTATTATTGAGTTGTAAGAGTTCTTTATATATTCTAGCTGTAAATCACTTACCGGATATGATTTACACATTACCCTGCATGTAAACATGTAAATCTCTCCGCTCACCTGTCCTAATTTTTGCCCTATACCTCCATCAGTGTTCATTGTATGTATGTGAATAATTAGTGCTAAAGACATGTTGATCAGAGCGACCCATGTACTTAATGTTTCCACCCATGGCTTTGCTTAGGGAAAATGAGTCCGTTTATTATGGGGTTCTGAATTTGGATTTTTATACTTGTCTCAGGTGTCACTAATGAGCAGGGCCATTTCTGTGTGACTTGTAGAGATTATAATACAGCAGTGACATAAACAGTGGTGGGAGGATAATTACTGGGGTGGCAGATGATGCACTGGTTGTGAACTAGGTGAGTTTGTATTTAGCTTAACTTTTGGTCATAAATGAAATTCTGACAGATACGTTACTTGAGTTTAATTTCAGAGAAGCTGCTAAAAAAGAAAAATTTGGTTTTTGTCTCTAAAATATAAGGACATTTTTAAAAAAGATTCGAGAGGGAGGGTATGAGCACACACAAGAGCACGAGCCGGAGGGGTAGGAGGGCAGACGGAGAGGGAGAAGCAGGCTCCCCGCTGAGCAGGGAGCCCAATGCAGGGCTCGATCCCAGGACCCCGGGATCATGACCTGAGCCGAAGGCAGGTGCTTAACCATCTGAGCCACCCAGGCGCCCTAAAAGCTTTAGAATTACTTGAGCATTCCCACTTCTGGTCCCAATTCTTCAGTAATAGGTGCTATACAATTTGGAAATCAAATATTTTCTAAATGGCACATAGCAGGATTATGTTACAGTCTGAGGGGCAGGATCTGGGTGAAAAGCTTGTGCAATAGAATTTGGAGCAAAAGCAGTACTCCAGAGCTAATGAGTGGTTTTTAAGTATAGCACATACATGGCTAGGCTCCAAGGTAGGCCTTGATCTTGAATAATACACTACCAGTGACTGAAAACAGTGGGTGGGTGGGGGAAACCCTGGTTTGCCCTGTGAACCTTCCTGCCCCACTGGACCCGTGAATTGCAGAATGAGGAAATTCCAAGAGCATTTGTAGGGGCACCTTTTATCAGTAGCTTGGCGGTATTATGATGATTTGTCTACCCCACTGTTGAGAAGCACTAAGGAAATGCAGGTCTGTCACAGGAAACAAATAGCAATGGAGAGAAGGATTCTATTTGACTTTTGTGGGGTTCAGGTCTGTTACAATGGGTTGCTATGGTGAGCATCTTTCCTCTGTCCCCCAAATTCATGCATTTGGCTCTGCCCTTTGTTCATTTGTTTCTCTAGAACTCTCTCCAAGTGAGAGCCCTAAGAATAGCAGGGGGGCACACATTATTTTCTTGTCCTTCTTCCCCTCCTCCTCCTCCTNCTCCTCGCCCTTCCCCTCCCCCCCTCCTCCTCCTTCAACAATTTAAAGGCTAGTATAGTCCAGTTTGATGTTCTCATTTTTTTTCCTGATTGTAAAATTGCATGTTCATTGTACAAAATTTGGAGAGAGAAAAGAAGAAAAAGTCTCTTCCTCCCCAATGGCAATATGGTTAAATGACTCATAGTTCACTTTGGTATGATAGGCATTTTTCAGTATGGTTGGATTGTGTTATGTGTGTAAACTGATATCCTGTTATGTCTTAAATGTGTTTTTTAAGAAAATTGAGCTGTAATTCATGTACCTTAAAATTGATACTTTAAAGCATATAATTCAGTGTCCTTTAGTGTATTCACAAAGTGTAAGGAGCCATCACTGCTATGTAATTCTTGAACATTTTTCGTTATCCTAAAAAGTAAACCCTTCCCATTAGTAGTCACTGCCCTTCCTCCCTTGTAGCCTCTTGCAGCCCCTGGCAACCAGGTTCTGCCTTGTCTCTATAGATTTGCCTGTTCTGGACACTTCATATAAATGGTATTATACAATATGTGGCCTCTTTCACTTAACATTTTGAAGGTGCATCCATATTGCAGTATGTACTTCATTCCTTTTCATGGCCAGGCATGTTCCAGTGTATGATTTTATATATATATATATATATATATATATATATGTATGTATGTATGTATAGTGTGTGTGTGTGTGTGTGTGTGTGTTGTTACCCATTCATCACCTTCGGTATTTTATTGTAAGGCCCCATAGAGCCCAGGAGAATAAATAATGCACATCTGAAGGTCTAATTCTTAAGGGAAATATTCTCATCGATACCGACTTTGGAACCAAGCTCTCTTCTGCTCCAGCTGTTTTTATTTTTCATTTTTAAATAAACTTCAGATAGGGGTAATGGATAAAATGCTAGCCTCTGGGATTGTCTGCTACCACTGTAATCTTGGGTATTTTTCACCTCATTAGATGAGTCACTTTCTAATTTAGGCCTTCACCCATAATAATGTTGGAATTGTAATTAGGCTTCTGAACTGCTCTCTTTATTCCTTTAGTCATTTGTAGCTGTTTGGTTTGATAATCCCTACCTCTCTGCTAAAGGAGTAAGTAAGTGAGTATCTGCAACTTGTGTTTACTTCTAGGATTCCGTAGTCTTTCTGTGTTTGGTTGGGGAGCCAGGGGCAAGGCCTGGAAGGAAGACCAGGCAGTCACTACTCTCTTAGTCTTCTGCTGGGCTCTCCCCAGACCCTTTGGCGTGTTGGGGTAGACAGCTTACTGTTCGAGGTTTGGAAATGCTGTGATTGGGACTGAAGAAAAGCCAGCAGGTTCATAGTCTGTACTGTGGAAATCCATCTGGCAGTTAAAAAGAATAATGTAATTTTGTGTTTACCAACATAGACTGGCTACCAAGATGACGGATTTGGGGAGGAAAGGCAAGACAAGTAATGTCCTACTTGAAGTTACTTAAAATCTGCCTCAGTTTATTCATCTTCAAAATGGGCAAAGTAGCCACACTGTGAGGAGTAATTGAGAAAGTGTATATAAGCTGTTTTAAGTGTAATTGATAGATCTTATGAAAATTAACAGAATCATCCTCTCTGAGTGGATGTGTGAATACATAAACATCTACACATACTTAAAACAACCATCACTACAAATTCCAGACCATTTTCATCACTCCAGAAAGAATACCCCTGTCAGTAAGCCATCACTCCCTGTTTCTCTGTCTTCCAGTCCCCAGCAACCACTAGTCTATTTTCTGTCTATACGGGTTGACCAATTCTGATAAATGGAGTTGTGTAATATGTGACCTTGTATGTCTGGCTTATTTTGCACTTAGCATAATGTTTCCAAGATTTATCCACATTATAGTACATATCAGTACTCTTTTCTCTCTTTAGCTGAGTAATAAATAGTCCATTTGTATGTATACACCACTTTTTCCTTTCAGTGATGGTGAATGATGCTGTTAGGAATGTAGGTATACAAATATCTCTCGGGTACCTGCTATCAGTTCTTCTGGGTATATATCCAGAAGTGCAGTTGTTGGATTGTGTGGCAATTCTATATTTAATTTTTTTGAGGAACTGCCATATTATTTTCCATAGAGGGTGCCCTGTTTTACATTTCTCCCAGCAAAGTATGAGAGTTATAATTTTTTCATATCCTTGCCAAGACTGCTATTATTTTTCTTTAAAAAAAAAATTACAGCCCTCTGGTGGGTGTAAAGCAATTTCAGTGTGGCGTTCATTTACCTTTCCCCAGTGATTGATGATGTTGAACATCTCTTCATGGGACACATACTTCGAAAAACATTTGGGGGAGCCATCAAATTGATAGTGGTTTCTTTGAGGATTTGGGGGAAGTAACGGGTTTGAAAGCAGGTAGTCAGAGGGACCCTAACTTTATATTATTTGGCGTGTTTTACTAGTATTGCAGTTAGTAAAAGGTAGAGTAAGTTAATCTGATTGAGGTAATAGAAGTACACAGTATTTAGTGCTTGGGACAAGGGCTAGGGAAGCTTGTTGACTTTGGAGTTGATAAAGTTCTTCAACTACCAAAGGCTGTTTTTGATCTTCCAGCAAAGAAAGGATTGACTGGCTTCAGTCTGTATCATTATATTTTATTTTAATTGTGTGGGAAAATGAGGCAGCTTGGTTGACCAAGTGGTTAAAAGTGTGGGCACTGGAATCTGATAGCTGTGGTTTTAAATCATTTCTCTATCACTTAACTATCTATCCAAGTTAAAACACTTAACTTCTCCATGCCATAATTTACGCATCTATAAAATGGGATGTTCCTTTATGGGATCGTGTGGAATTAAATGAGTTAAAATAGATAAAATATTTAAGACAGTGCTTCTACTGGAAAGCACCCAAGTGTTATCACCCATAATTCACTACTGAAAGAAGGCCAGTGTAGTTGGAGGGGAGAGCTTGGCATTAGATGATGAGCAGGTCACATGGGGCCTTCAGGGCACTTGTTAGGGGTCTTGGATCCTTTCCTAAATACAAAGGGAAGCTCTTAGAGTTTATCATAGGGCGTAAGTTGATTAGCTCAGCTTTTAAAAATCAGTCCAGGTTAGCATGGTCCAGTAGAAAGAAAATGCAGGCCACTCACGCAATTTTCTAGTAGCTATGTTAAAGTAAAAAAACAAGTGAAAATGAATTTTAATAGTACCCCTTTACTTAACCTAATATATCCAAAATAGAACAATTTCAACATGTAATCAGTATTTTAAATATAGGATTTTATATATTTTGTACTAAGCCTTGAAAATCTGGTGTTTGTTAAATTTTTAAGTAGGTTCCACACCCTCCGTGGAGCCCACTGCAGGGCTTGAACTCACCACCCTGAGATCAAGACCTGAGCTGAGATCAAGAGTCATACACTTAACTGATTGAGCCACCCAGGCACCCCTGGTGTTTATTTTACACTGAAGCACATTGCACATGTGGATGGACCACGTTTTGGGTGCCCAGGACCCACATGTAGCCAATGGCTAGCATGCTGACAATGCAAATCTCGCTGTTTGAGAATGGATAATTGGAAGCAGGAATGAATATGGGGAGACCGTCTAGGAACATGTTGCAATAGCGTGGAGAGAGGTGGTGGAGGCTGGTTCGAGCGTGGCAGAAGAGAGGGCAGTGGGTAGGCCCCGAGCACTGTGCAGGTGGACTTTCAATGATGAGCATCAGGGGCCTGAAGGTGAAATTTTCGAGGCTTAAATGAGCAAGGCTTCTTGCGTTTGTAACTCTAGAAAGTATCACCACTGACCATAAAAAGCCGCAACAGGAGAAAAGGACACAGCATTGGTTTTGGGCATGGATGTTGATCGATCATAAAGTTTCTCCCGGCAGGAGCTTCGGAGGCTTGCCTTCTGTGACTTTGAGGTCTGTGTTTGTACATGGTAACCTAGACTGTGACCTAGTACTTGCTCGATCACGTGATTTTATGGAATCCTGAGTTATCTCCTTCCCATGTTAGAGGATCTAACTTGTGGAAGTTGAGGCTAACTAGAAAGTTGTGAGGCTTTGCTTCTACGTACCTCTAATGCTGAAACATTCATGGGGGATGACGGAGGCTGAGATGCCTTCTGGGTGTTATCAATGATAAAGATGATGGGCCCCGTGCCTTGTGAGGTTGTCAAACACCTGGTCTATATATATTGGCCTTCTTGAGTTAAAATTGTTTACAGAGTTTGATGTGAGAAAATGGTTTGTTATTCAAATAATTATGGTGATAACACTTTAAGGAAATCCTTGTTAAGGTGGATATTTCTTTAAAATTTTTTCTATCTGAATTTTGTACCAGTATTACAGATGCTTATTGGGGCCTGCAGTGTAGAGTTGTTCTTGGTTAATGTAGCTAGTCCCCTCAGAGATAATGTAAAAAATAAAACTCCTGGAATGATTTTTATCCATAAATAGTGACAAGTGGTGTTTCTATAAAATGTGTTGAGCTGTATTTGAAGGAAGTTCCCTTTATCTCCACATACCTGACTCTCCAAAGCTGATTCTGTGGAGGTTTTTCTCCATGTTCTTGTTCAAATGGGGAATAGTAAAAAATAACTTCTTTCTTGGAGGGATGGGGAGATGTGGTAACTGGATGATGGGTATTAAGGAGGGCACTCGATGTAATGAGCACTGGGTGTTATATACAACTAATGAGTCACTGAACTCTACCTCTGAAACCAATTATACATTGTATGTTAATTAATTGAATTTAAATTAACACCCCCTCCCCAAAAGAAAGAAAAAGGAAATTAGGTCTTTATACATGTAATCAAATTAAGAGATGTCATACGGGATTAGGGTGGGACCTAGGTCCAATGGCTGGTGTCTTTATATGAGAAAGGAGAGGCAGATTCAGATGCAGAGACAGAGACCCAGGCATGGGGAGAAGTCCATGTGCTGATGAGGGCAGAGAGTGGAGCGGTGCAGCTGCAGGCTCAGGAACAGCAGGGATTGCCAGCAGCAACCACAAGCTGAAAGAGGCAGGGAAGGAGTCCTCCTTGGACCCTACAGAGGGAGCAAGGCCTTGCCTGAGGCCTTGATTTTGGACTTCCAGCCTCCAGAACTATGAGAGAACACATTTCTGTTAAGCCTCCCAGTTTGTGGTATTTTGTAATGGCAGTCCTGGGAAAGTCACGTGAGTGCTCTTGACAGATATGGGAATAAAAGCGCTGAGAGAATCACTAACTTGTTCCCCAAAAAACCCAGCTTTTTCTGGGAACTGCTCCCCAGAGTCTGGGTGTGGTTTTGGTGTTTGGAATATTTATTATTGTGTGGGTGTGTGTGCATGTGTGTGTACTTTGGTAAAGTGTGCGGTGGGGCAAATGAGTATTAAATATCCTGCTTTGAATTTTAATTTAACTGGTTTTTATGTAATGCTTGTGACTATACACTTATACATCTTTTTCATATGAATTCATGATAAATACTCGTTCACTTATATCACTTTGGACTTGTACAGGAACCTGGAATTAGTTTCCTTTGCTCTGAGGGCAAAAACTATTTGGTGGCTTCCTTTTAACCCTTTAGTTTTTGTTGTTGTTCCTCTCTGAGCTAAGCTATGGTCTCTTTCTTTACAAGTTTAGAGGCAAGTGGAGCTCTGTGCGGTGGAGGGGAATAATGGTGGGGGGCTTTTCCAGAGACATTTTAAGAAAAGAGTAGCACACAAGATGGTAATACCCAGCATTGTCCTGTCATCTTCTGAAACACATGCACGTAAGAAGGAGTTGGATTCTATTACTGTAGATGTACTATAAAGTTTTCTTAAGTGTGGAAGCCAGTGTAACCATTAAGAATAGATTATTTGTGGCAACTGACAATCACATTGCTATGGTTAACAATGTCTAGTCTAGTGGGAGAATAAAGACCAGTGAAGAGATGATAAAATGACATTGTTTTCATTCCTAGGATTAGGTGAGCTCAGGTACTATGGAAACGAGGGTGCTTTACCCAGTCTTGGGGGTGTGACTGGAGCATTAGTTGTGTGGGAAGTATACTGAAGAGGACGGAAGAGAAAGGCAGTACCAGATCACTGATGATCTCCACCACCATGCCGAACTTGGTGACAATTTCTGTCACTAATTTGAAGCCACTGAGGAGTAGTAATTTTTAGGCACAAGAGTGATAGACTAGGATAGGGTGGTGGACTGGAGGCAAGATGTCAGTCGGACCCTCACTTCAGCTAGTTCAGGGACCTCATGAGCTGTGGGATCAGCAGTTAGCAGAAGGTTTATCTGCAGGGCATGAATTGCCCATGAATGCCCACGGGGGAACCGCTGACCTCGAGCTCGTTTGGTCAGGGGCAGTGGTGGTGGTGTTGGAGGTGGTCTGCTGTGGCAGAGGAAGTCTGATCTTGTCTGAGGCACAAAGATAGATTTCCAGTTATCTTTATTTTGATGTTCTGTGTATGAATAAACTAGCCTACTGGGTTGAAGAGGGGCATGAAGAAACTTAGCTTGATAATGGTAGTGGTTTCAGGAGAGGGTATACATAAGGGTGGAACTGATCACATGTGCAGTTCATTGTATTTCAGTAGCTCTTCAAGGCTAAAAAAATCCTAGGCCATTATCAAGTAATAATGACCTTAGTTACTCTCTCTCTCTCTCTCTCTCTTTTTTTTTTTTTTTAAGATTTTATTTATTAGAGAGAGAGGGAGCAGGAGGAGGGAGAGTGACAAGCAGATTCCCCGCTAAGCAGGGAGCCGGATTCGGGACTCAATCCCAGGACCCTGGGATCATGACCTGAGCCGAAGTCAGACACTAAACTGACTGAGCCACCCAGGCGCCCTAGTTACTCTTAACAGCTTTATTGACATACAATTCACCCATTTACCATGTGTGATTCATTGTTTTTTAGTGTAACAGATGTGTGCACCGATCACCACAGCCGATGTTTATCAGGTTTTTTTTTTTATCATCTCAAAAAGAAGCCTCTTCAGCTATCACCCTCTACATTCCCACTCACCAGCCCTATGCAACCACTAATTTACTTTCAGTCTTTATAGATTTCCCTTTTCTGGACATTGCCTACTAACAGAATCACTTAACATGGTGTTTTTGGTTTTTTGGTGATTGGCTTCTTTGACTTAACGTTTTCAACATTGATTCATGTAGCATATGTTAGTAGTTCATTCCTTTTTATGGTCAAATAATATTCAGTTGTATGGCTGTCTATCCATTCCTCACCCTACATTGTTTGCACCCTATACAGTTACGAATGACCTTAATTCTCCTCCACAGCTATGTGAAGAACAATGATAATCTTTGCATTTATTGTGAGATGCTGTTTCTATATGTGGATGAACTTTTTTTAAAAGGCTGAATATTTGAGATTTTTAAGTCTTAAATATATTAAAAAAGGAGGGGGGGAGACATTCCACCAAGACATTTCCTCTGAGGCTTTAATTTACTTTGATGCCTTCTTTTCCCTCCAGTTGGAATTTAAAACTTAGTGATGCATAGAGAAATGTTTCCTTTGCAGCTTGAGTAAAATAAATTCATTTAGGATTAAGAATTGAAGAGATTTACGGAAATGTTGGAAGTGTGCAATGGAAGTTTTTATTTTACTTTTTACCTTCAAACAATGCTGTTAAATTTAAAGCATATGTGGCGGAAATAGTTGGGATAGGTAGAAACTACAAGATGTTCTAGCAGCTGAAAAGAGATAAGAACCCAGGGTGTGGGTGGTGGTGAAGTGACAGATAACAGGAATGTTTGTCTTCCTAGTTAATGCAGGATGAATCAAAATGTCCAAGCTTACTTTGGGTAAGTTATATTTACTTTTGGAGAGTTGAGTGGGTTGGAGCGGCATGATAGAGTTTGGTAGTCCTGTTTGATAAGGCACACTGAGATAAATGCTTGCCTGATAGACTTAAAGGAAAACTGGTTACAGTGGCACCACTTCATCATTTGGGGGTTGGAAACCCTTTTGGGATTTGGGAATCAGATTGGGCTATTAACAGTCCTTCCTCTGTCTCTCAGTTGTGATGACGCCCAAAATTTGTGCATACAACTTTGAGTTAAGGCATCAAAGACCCACTGAAATTCGTCTTTGTTGTCTAGATAAAACCCCTCAGGTTGTGGTGTTAACTTCTTTCTTAACTAGGTACCAAGATTGATGCTGGACCTGTTTTTTGTTTGTTTGTTTTTAGGATTATAGTGTTTTGTTGTTTTGTTTAGAATCAGGTTTATTTAAGTACTGTTTACATACAGTAAAATTCAGCTTTTAGTGTATAGAATTGTAGTTTCTAATTACTTTTCTAGAGATTTTTACGCATGGGATCATTGACAACCAATAGCATTATTAGCAATAGATGATATAACTATAAGCAGTTTATTTGGGGTGTGTGTGTGTGTGTGTGTGTGTAAACTCTGTAGCCAACACGGGGTTCAAACTTAGGACCCTGAGATCAAGAGTTGCATACTCTACCAGCTGAGCAAGCCAGGTGCCCCCAAGCAATTTCATTATGAAAATACTAAGCTTTCTATAATATATGCAGTGAAAATTACATTTCTTTGATTTTTTTAAGTTAAAAAATTATACCATTTAATGCCTGTGTATATGTATATATTATACATTTATATATAAATGTGTGTATGTATGTGTATGTTTAGTAGCACAAGTTAAGGTAGTGTAAGCTAAACTGTGTGGAAACTAATATATTACTGAACAAATTGCTTTTGGGAAGAATTAAGAATGATGTTTATTTAACATTAAATTGGCATTTACCCCTATTCCCTACACCCCTTTTCTATCACTACCACATCAAAACTGCAGTATAAAAATAGGTAACTGTTCCATTCACAAATAGGTATTAGCTCTGTTTAAAATGGGGGAAAATATTAAAGTGCTTCCCCAGACAAACTTTACTATAAATTTGAAACTTAAATTAGTAAATGAAATAAACACCTGAAAGATACCACATGAGATAAATGTTCATTTTGAAGAAATTGCTTTAAAGTTTAGTAGGGAATTAACAAAAAAAAAGTTAGTGTTTCTTAATGGTTTACTGTGTTATTGGGGACAGAAAACATTCTCAAGGGATTGTCCTTTTATTTTGCAATTAAATTGTTGAGTAAGTGGTTCACTATAAATTAGTAAAAACTTGTTTTACTTTTCAAGAAAAGCTTTACAGTTCTTGGAAGCTAAAGATGGTTGAATTGGGTTTATACTGATGAGACCATGAGATGTACATCTGCAATTTAAAAAAATTTAAATTTATAAAAAAATTTATAAAAATCTTATTAAAAATTTTAGATCTATATAAATTTTATAATTTTAAATAAATTTAAAATTATAATTTTAAATTTATAAATTTTAAATTTTATAATTTATATAAATTTTATGAATTTATAAAAATTTATTAAAAATTTATTAAAAATGTAAATTTATAAAAGAATTTAGTTACTGTTTTAACAGCTTCTCTTTAGAAAAAAACATCCACAGTCAGCTGTAGGAAAGATGGTAAAAACAGACAGTTTCAAGCCGTACATTTCCCAACAGTGTTAAATTAATTTCAGGTCAGTTAGGTTAATCTTCAACTTTAGACTCTGGTCGAAAAATCAACTATTCTTTTTATTTTGCCAGTCTGCCTTGAGAATGGTCTGTTCTGATTTGCCCATAATAGCTATGAAAGGAAGTTCTTTGAAAAGGAACATACTAAGGATAAAACTTGACTTGGGACCTTATCTCATAAGATGATGTGTTGATATATATATGAGAAATACATGATTCTTTCTCCTGAAGCTTCAGGAATCAGGCGGCTATGGTTTTGAATACTTTGCTGAGCCCTTTAACTTCTTGGTTAGCCATAGGAAGTGAGCTTAAACTCAGGAATCTGGGAATAGGCAGGGGAGAGAAACCTACTATGTGCTCTCTATTATACCCTTCCCTGCTTTTGTAGTCCCAAAACCCTAGTTAAATATTTTTTTTTGGCTCGTTTCCATCACAATTACTTTGTGATTTTAAAACCTATTTCTGCCCTTGTTAATAACTTGGGAAATTGAAACTCTGTAATTTTTTCTCGCCCTCCTGATAGGTGCTGGATAGTTTACTAGTCCAGTATGGAGTGGTGGAAAGCTGTGAGCAAGGTACATGTCTTCTCAATTGCTTTCAAATTTGTAAAAGGAGGGAAATAGAAAGAAAACTAACATTTTTTTCTCTTCACTTTTCTCTTCCTCTAGTGAACACTGACTCGGAAACTGCAGTCGTAAATGTAACCTATTCCAGTAAGGACCAAGCTAGACAGTAAGCAGTTTGGAACTTTTAATTTATATGTAATAACTAGGTTAAGTACAGTGCTTATATTTTGGGCTGTTGGGTAGCAGAAATAAGTTTTATTTTGCGAAGTTTGACCCTGCAATTTTTTAAAGTTTGAATGTCTAATAAGAATCAGCATTGGTAAAGATTGATTACATTTTCAATATGTCTTTAATGCCAATAATAGGGTGACATAGTGTGAAGCTGAATTACCTCCTGTTTGCAGAAAGCTCTGGGCCTGGGTATCCTTGCCAAATTACATAAAAGATTTTTTTTTCCTCATCAGTATGTTACATACAGTATTGCTATTTTATGTAAAGCTGGTAAGTTGATCATGTGTTAAACTAACACCAGTGTTAAATACTAAGTTTTCTTGGTCACTGATTTTTCTAATGATTACTATTAAATTTAGGAGTGTGCAGACACTGGATCAATGTAATTCGTCTTTATATTTGAAAAATAGATTCCAGTGCAGTTGACAGGCAGAACTCCACAGATGAAAAAATCTCCCCTAGGAAAAGAATTCTGTAGGCTTCGGAGTGATCTAATGAACTGATTGAGCTCTAGACTAGATGAGGATGTCACAAAGACTGTGGTGAACAGAGCTACTCAGAACACAGGCACAGAGGAAGGGCTTGCAAGGTGCCTATAGCAAAGTGCTGAGTGTCTGTAGACCATGCAAGTCTTAATCACCTCTAGATACAGTACAGGCAGGAGCAGACTGCCTGTCCTCTGTGTGTGAAATGTGAGAGGAAAGACCATACCATGCTCGCTGACCCTGAGCCCTAAAAGGGAACGGTGAAACCAGCTGCAAGGGTGGGAATAGAGCTAGGTTACCAAAGGCAGTACCACTCCAGGAAGGACTATGAAAGATAGGGCTGGGAAGGAGATGGAAATTTGCATAACATAAATGGTATTTTTTTTTTGTATAAAACATTTAATTTATTGGTGTTTTGGGCTCTTTGAGATATCTCCAGTATATTACAATGGAGCCATTAATCTTGTTGCTTCATCAACATTAACTAGTTCATTTTCATGAATCAGCTGTTTTTGCAGAGGTTCAAGGGAAAGAGACCTTTTGAGAAATGTGCAATTCCTTTTGTGTATCTACAAAAGCTTTATTCACTCTGTTAACTTTTTCATTATTCACAATGTTTATCTTCTTAAGGTTAGTGGTAACTGGTTTTGCATTGTTTTTAGACTTGGAAGTTTTTTTTGGCTGGCTATATGAAGTACATTCCTGGACTTCTGCCCTCTTAGTTTGTTCTTAGCCATTGTCTTCAATATCCTCCTTGTGCAGCAGCTCACGCTCCAGGTGACGCCATGTACATGCACGGAACTTTTTTTTTTTCTTTAAGATTTTATTTATATATTTATTAGAGACTACAAGTAGGCAGAGAGGCAGGCAGAGAGAGAGGGGGAAGCAGGCTCTCTCCGCTGAGCAGTGAGCCTGACATGGGGCTTGATCCCAGGACCCTGAGATTATGACCTGAGCTGAAAGCAGAAGCTTAACCCACTGAGCCACCCAGGCGCCCCAGGAACTTTTTTTTTTTAAATTAGTAGTAGTACTAACGTGGTTCAAATTTTTAAAGGCGCAAGGATGTAAATCTTCCTCCCAGTATTGTCACAGTTACTTTGTCACAGAAGACAAATGTGTGTGTATTTCCTCCCTAACATTTGACTGTCTCGTACATGTAAATATATTTCTTAGAGTTGCATATAATTTGACTGTATGGATATGGAATGACTTACTTAGTCCCAGGTTGGATATTAAGTTGTTTTAAGGTTCTAGCAGTTATGAACAATGCTGTAGTGAATCCCTTTTTGCATGTCATTTTGCATGTGTATGAACATAGCTATACCTTAAATTCCTGGAATTAGATTTGCTAAGTCTAGATGTATTTGCTTTCTTTTTTGTTGTTGCATACTGACAAATTATCCTTCATAGAGTTTGAAATACTTCAAATTCCCATCAACACTGTGAGAGTCTGTTTCTCTTTATTTTCACTAACATGGGGCTTGATCAAACTTTGCTGATCTAGTGGGTAAAAAGTAGTAACTAATTACATTAATTTCATGTTTTTTCTCCTAAATGAGACTTAATGGGATTCACTTTTAATGTTTTAACATGAAACTTTGAATATGTTTAAAAGCACACCATTTTTCCCTCTGTTTGTATCCTTCATTAATTGGAAAAAAATTAAGTTTATGAGTTTGGATGTTGAAGAAATTGTGGTGTAAGTTGTAAAACTGGCTTTAAAAAAACCCAACTTTTTCTTCAACCGTGTTATGTAAGGGGAAAAACAGGAAAGTAGATTGGGGCATCAAAGTGAGAGCAGTAAGACTAGAGGGTTCATTTTGTCTTCTGTATTTCAGTCTTTAGAGAGATCTGTAATGAACACTCTGTAGAGTCAACTCTCTGTTAGATAGAAAATATGAGATAACATGTTAAACCCAATGGTATTTGGAATTAGAGCCCTGTCTTAGTTGTGTGTTTGAAAACTTACGTGAGGCTAAGTAAAGGGGGAAGTACTTAATTTAACAGTTATTTAGTTATAAGGAGACATAACTTACATAGCTTTGAAGAGATATAAAAGGAACTTGAGTAGGGACAGGCTAACATTCAGCACTCCTCTCCCTCTTAAAAAATATTCGAACTGGTTAAGAAGAGTACAAGCACAGGAAGTATAGACTGGCTAGTCAAGGCACAGTTACTGTGGACATTAATCCTAATGCGACAGCAGTGAGAATGCGGGGACATTTTAGTCTAAAGGTACTTGGTAGAGGTTGTTAGAAATTGGCAGGGTCCTTTGATCCCAAAGAGGGAGGAAAAGACTATTAGGAATTTGTAACTTAATAAATTAGGTAACCTAAACAAATAAATTGGGCATTTCAGTGAGGGAAATAGTCATCATATCCCTTAGTCTAATAGTTAATCATTTAACAATTAGTGATTACCAACTTTGACCAAAAGATGCCACCGAATAAAGGCAAAGTCACGATCCTCAAGGATGTGCCTCCCTGGGGTGAAAGAGAGTAACTGGAAGGGAGATCACCTGATTTCAGTTCCTCCCCAAGTTGTTTCCTTATAAACATATTGGGGCTACTCCCCCTCAAGAATTCCTGAGATCTAAGAGAATTAGAAAATAATGGCATATTCAGAGAAAGTTAACAGATTAAAAGAATGGAAAAAACAATTTTGTGAAACAATGTTATGAAAATTGTCCATTAAAATTCTCTAGTAAGCTTTTAAAAAAAGGTGCGGAGTACGTTCTCATTCTGTGAGGAGAATTGTTTTGAGAGGCTTTGGATGTAATGGAGAAAGCATGGACTCAGTTTGGCTGTTGTGGACATTGCTGCTATGAACGTGGGGGTGCATATAGCTCTAAAAAAAAAAAAGCATGGACTCTGGAATCACACAGCTCTGACTATAACCTTGACCTCTCTGATTTTCAATTTTTTTCAGCTGCAAAATGAGGGTTGGCAAGAAACAAATAGATTCATGCATATATATATATATACACATACGTACATACATACTCTTAGAGAAAATGGTCTTACCAAATAGCCTGGCACACAGATACCCAGTAAAGAGGGCCTCACTTTCAACCTTCTGTTTCTGGGTGGCTTCAAGAGCAGCTTCAAGTAGGTTGAGCTGGAGGAGCTTGGTCCATCTAGGACTTGCTCCCCTGAACTCTGGTTGCCTGCTCTCGGGCTCCAGTATGATTGTCTGCTGCCTACACTGGCCTGATGGGATTTCTCCACACCCTTTCCTTGGCAGCCATCCAAAGCTCACACCTTCAGGTAAAGAGAGGTAAATTGATAATCTCATTTGACTTCTTTGCTAGCATCTGTTGCCAGAGAGGCTCGTAACTGGGATGTGCTTGCTCCGGAGGGAGTAGAGGGTAGAGACTATATTCCAGAGTCCCATTCCATGGAATGGACTCTGCACCACCACTTTTCTCACTATGACTTTGGCCAGATTAATCTATTTTAGTTCACCCCCATCTTATAAAATGGGAGTCATTATAGCCCTTGGTTCATGAGATTGTTCAGAGAAACTAAAATAATGCCTCCAAAACACTTGTGACCATACCTAAAAGGTAGTAAGAGCTCTAAAGGTAGCAGCTATTACATATTTTCCTAAAGTTTTTCATTGCTGTTGATAATACCCTATTATTTATTGTATAGTATACTTGATTTCAGATAATGACTGGCCACCTATAATACTCAGGAGATTGGGCCCTAGTTTAAAAACATTTGTGGCTGCCTCTTTGTTACTTAAAGCTCTATAAATGCCACTTTTAAGAGGATTGAATCTTCAGTAAGACTGTGTCTCTAGAATTTAACATGGAAATTCCTGCCACCTTCTGGTAAAAAAAAAATCGGAGATTAATAATACATACATTAGTTTTAAAGTAATAAAATGGGTAGCAATGATGAAAACTCAAAAAAATTATTAAAAACAGAAGTGCATATTTAAGTATTTCTTATGTCTCGGAGCAAAAGAGGCATGGGTCTTTGGATCCCCCGTTTCCTCTGTCCAGACATCACTCATTGGAAGGTTTGTAACATGTGACAGAAATGACCCTTCAGAATGTGTAGGCATTTATTTAGTTCTTCTGCTTCCTTTTCTGTAGGGTTCTTACTTGTGATGTTGATGTTTTTGTTAGGGAACAGGAATACAGTCTGTTCATAGTTTGAAGCTAGCATTGCAGATGCTTTTATATCCATTTGAAGAAGTGTCTGAAACAGCGTGGCTCATGGCTAAGGGGGAGGAAATTTACCCTTAAACTTTGAAAACTGCATAAATAGAATATTCTGTAAAAAGAAATGAGTGATAAAGCAGTAAAAGAGTGGGAATTCTTGCCATTTTGCCATTCAAGAGGATATTTGCCGTGAAGTTTAGTAGACACTGTCCCATGTCATAACTTACAGAGTGACAAAAGGTGATTTTGTGGAGTTTTGCAGATTGTCTTGCCATTAACTGTGTTTATATTGTTTGTAATCTCTGTGTAATATTTTGTTCCTACCACAGTCTATGTATCCAGCCCTCTACTGCATATCTGGGTTGTTAGAGGTTTCTTTTTTTGCTTTTAGAACCAGTTTAGTAATAAGTTCCATCATAGGTAAATATTTGGGCTTTGTCCATAATAATTGCCTTAAGCTGCATCCCTGCAATGGTATATTACCAGATGTTTACTAATTGTGACAGAATTGTGTGTCTCAACCTCTTATTTTTTTCAACCTCTTATTCTTGCTACAAGGAGAAAGCAGAATGGTTAGACTTTTCAGTAATGGCTTAACCTCCTTTTGTTCAGAACTATGTGATATACACTAGGGAGGTCTGGAGTTTTAGAGTTTAAAGGGACTATAAATCTAATCTTTTAGTTTTGTCAGTGAGGAGGCTAATGCCAAACAAGAAAACCACCTCTCCAAGGTTACTTGGCTACTTATTGTTCAAGTTGGATTAGCATTCTGGTCCCTGGTCTATCTTCTTTTGTACTACTCAGAACTGTATGTGTTTACTCTTGGATAAGTTTAACTTCTCTGGGCCTCAGTTCTTTATCTCCCTCTTCTTCATCCTTGAGTTAAACTACTAATTCTCTATGTCAAGGCCCTTTCAACTCTACACTGTGACTTAACCTGATAAACTTCTTATCAATATGATTAAGTGCTACCAGCTAGCAAAACTACTTACCACCTTCTAAATGACTCTTAAAATCACATCAGAATAGAGTCTTGTAATGATGGGAAACAGGATCCTGAGGTTGCCCTTGCTTGATAAACATCCTTGAGTTCCATTGAACTGAAACACATGTGTTTTGAGTAATTATGATAATTGCTTATCACACATCTTGCATATGCAATAGATTTGGTGAAAATATTATAATGTTGGCCTTGTAAACTCAGTAGACCACCTGAAGACATAGTTGAATTTTAAAGTTTGGGCATAAAAAGGCGACAGTAATTGACCTAAAATTTAAAAAACTTAGCATCTCTAATCATGAGGAAGCTGTTGTTTACAGTTAGGTTACTGTTGTACCTTTTCAGCTATATCCGAGTTTGGAGCACTGTGGTTTGAGGGCTCCAGACTCTCAGTTGGCAGTTAGACAGTGGGATACACAGGGTATGTGCTGAGTGCCCTCTGACAGGAGCGGTCTGAGTTTGGAGCACCGGGGACCCAGGCCACGCACCGGGTACCAGAACACCACGCTGCCTGATCTTCTGAGGGAGAGAATTTTTTCTTTTCCCTCTAAACATCTTTTTTTAAAGCAAAGCAATGCAGTTTGGAAGTGAGTTTATGCTCAGTTGAGAGAGCTGTTTCTTGGGGCCACGTGTGACTTTAGATAGCCCTAGAATACCTAGAAGCGGCTGGTGATTTACATGTGTATCTGTTTATCCCTGTGGAGGGGGAGGTCTGTGTCTGTGTATGGACCTCTCTCGCAAGAAAGAAGTTATTTACCTTTTTTTGGTAACATTACTGACTTATCTCCACAAATTTTACTTCTTTTCTTCTGAAGTTGGGAATGCTCAGTTGTATAGTGGGAAAGGATATTATTGCAAACTGTATTGCCTTTATGCCCATAGATACAGTTTTCATTATTGCATTCAACTTCCCTTTTTTTTTTTTTAAGATTTATTTATTTGAGAGAGAGAGAGAGCATGGGTGCGTATGTGTGTAGGAGTTTTGTGGGAAAGGGCAGAGGGAGAGAAGCAGACTCCCCACTGAGCATAGCGCCTGACGCGGAATGCAGGGCTGGATCTCACAACCCTGAGACCGTGGCCTGAACCGAAATCAAGAATTGGCTGCTTGGGCGCCTGGGTGGCTCAGTGGGTTAAATAAAGCCCCTGCCTTCGGCTCAGGTCATGATCTCAGGGTCCTGGGATAGAGGCCTGCATCGGGCTCTCTGCTCTGCAGGGAGCCTGCTTCCTCCTCTCTCTCTGCCTACTTGTGATCTCTCTTTTCTCTGTGTCAAATAAATAAATAAAATCTAAAAAAAAAAAAAAAAAAGAATTGGCTGCTTAACTGTCTGAGCCACCCAGGTTCCCCTTTCCTTATGCTTTTGAAAGAACCATCAGTGATCTGTTTCACCATGGCCTTTGAAAAAGTTAAAAGTTGCCTTGAATGAATACCTAATTGGTTGAAAATTGTGTGCAATTCCAGCTTCCTATAATAAGTATACCTCATAAATGTTAATAAAATTTCTCAACTATTGTCATCTTTTAGAATAACTAAAATATTTTTTGGTCCTTAATCCACATTTTCCCCTAAGAAAAAAGAGGAGAGGGAGAAAGGAACAATGTGTTAACCTAAGGTTCTGTTCCCACAGCATTGGTAAAAGTTGTGCTATATGTGCTGGGTATCACCCTGTGAAACTTAGGAGAAGGATGCCTTCTGGGGCACCTGGCTGGCTCATTTGGTTAACCTCCTGCCTTTGGCTCAGGTCATGATCCGGGGATCCTGGGATAGAGTCGCATATTGGGCTCCCTGCTCAATGGAGAGCCTGCATCTCCTTCTGCCTCTTCCCGCTGCTGGCGTGCCCCTCCCCTCTCCCCCCAGTTTCTCCCTCTCTCAAATAAAAAAATAAAATCTTTTGCACAGCAAAGGAAACAGTCAACAAAACCAAAAGACAACTGACAGAATGGGAGAAGATATTTGCAAATGACATATCAGATAAAGGGCTAGTATCCAAAATCTATAAAGAGCTTCTCAAACTCAACACCCATAAAACAAATAACCCAGTCAAGAAATGGGCAGTAGACATGAACAGACATTTCTCCAAAGAAGACATCCAAATGGCCAACAGACACATGAGAAAGTGCTCAACATCACTCGGCATCAGAGAAATACAAATTAAAACCACAGCGAGATACCACCTTACACCAGTCAGAATGGCTAAAATCAACAAGTCAGGAAATGACAGATGTTGGCGAGGTTGCGGAGAAAGGGGAACCCTCCTACACTGTTGGTGGGAATGCAAACTGGTGCAGCCACTCTGGAAAACAGT